>JAGDQO010000428.1:600000-835000 GCA_018342035.1 Solanum appendiculatum
AATTAGCTACCATGTCCCTGTTACTGTAAACATTTACTAATTTCATTAAGAATTAATTCAACCTTCGTGTAATAGTCTGCACTATGGAGTTTGTCACTGTGCCCCTGTTATTTCAAACATTTAACAACTCCTCAACTTCTCACATAACAGTAAGCAATACACTTGAATCAAGGCTTTAAAAAAGAAAGAAGATTTGTGCCTTAGCAACACAAAGTAACTTGTTATTACCCGTTGAACTTGTATTGTTAGAGTGTATACTAACTCAAAGTTGGGTTCCCATCACTTGTGTTTAGTTTAAGGATTTTAGCCTTATTCATTCACACATTTATAATATTGCATCTTTTGAAACTAAATTTTACAAGATTAATATAAATCATAAACAAATCTTTCACATAGGCATATCACAGATATCATCATTATCTCAATAGCTTAGAATGGTTGCATCAGTTGTGGTCACAACATTTTAAAATCATTTTTTTTCAACCATTCCATTTCTTTTCAAGCATTCATATGCTAAATATATTCTTATTCCACAATGGAACTCAAGCCTATTTTGATGCAAAACTTATGGCACCTTCATACATGTTACAAATCCAACTTATATAGATTTTATCATTATCATTAGAAGATTCACTATTTATAGACCAACACACCAATTTATCTATGTATAAATGGTCGTGTCTATACAAAAGTTATCATACAACATATACTTCTTTCCATGTAAAGTCACAACACTTCAAGTGACACTACTTCACAAAATTACAAAATATTTTTTACAAAGGCTTTTAGCCTAATCATCACACTAGTAGTTTAATCAACTAGTTATCGCTAGAATTGTCAAGTTATAAACACTAACTACCATGTCAAATACATCAAAGATATATCTTGTGGGTGCTGAAGAAACAATTTATATCTTAAGCTTCTTTAAATATTATTGATTATTAATCATAATTCAATCACCCCACACTTTAAATGTTTCAAATGACATTTTCATAACTTGTGTGGAGATCTGATTAACATTAGTAAATCATCTTATTGTCAAATTTATAGTGTCCCACTACTATAACGCATGAACATTTAATAAGAAGACAAAATCTTCAACCTTTAATGAATACAAAATGATCTAATAAAAAGTAATCATTTCTCCTAATTTCAATTATTCTAATAACTTTCAAGTATAGATATTATCCATCAAAATAAAGGAATTTATATATATCATCTCATAACTTGAAAATAAAATTCACATGATCTTTATGCAACACAGTTATGCAATAATAATTTTCTTTGTCCCAGATAACAAATTTATAATAAGCATATCAAATATGTTATTCCTAAACTTATTTAAAATGCATTTCAAGATCATCACAAGTGAATTATTTATCCTAACATTTATGAAAAATCATTTCTCAAAAATTTCAACGGATAAATTTCATAAATAAATAAAAAGAGAAGTTAAGAAAACAGAACTCGATATATGTCATTTCCTTCGTGATCCATTGTTGGCTCACTTTTGCAATATGACTTGCTACCTTAGGATCATACTTTAAATCACTTGAATATTTTTTTCTTGCTGCCCATTTCCTCAAGAATTCAAGGATCTTGTCTCATTTATCTTCTTCAAACCCAATATCTCTTTAAAATTGTTAGAAAAAATAATAGTAGGAAATATGATTGAAGAAGATGATTTTGAGGCGTGAAAACACTTTCTTTAAAGAGATATTGCTCATATACAGATTAATACAAACAATTCTCTTAATGGATACAACAAAGCCCTTGGTTTATACATGCAGATTTTCTTAGGCTACTTCTAGAGAGTCTTTATAATTATAGAATTTAAGAGATGACTCTTCATAAAAGTCATGTTCTTTCATAAACAGATGCGTCCTTTCATAAGAGTCATGTTCTTTCACGAATAGATGTGTCTTTTCATAAGAGTCATACTTTTTCATGAACATTTGACTTTTCATAAAGGTCATGTTCTTTCATGAACATATGACTTTTCATAACAGTCATGTTCTTTTATGAGCAAATGTGTCTGTTCAATTTAAAACCTCTATATATTACAAAATATCCAACAATTGTTAGAAAAATAATAGTAGGAAATATGATTGAAGTAGAAGATGGCTTTGAGGCGTGAAAACATTTTCTTTAAAGAGATATTGTCCATATACATATTGGGGTAAATACAAACAATTCTCTTCAAGGATACAACAAAGCCCTTGGTTTATACATGCAGATTTTCTTAGGCTACTTCTAGAGAGTCTTTATATTTATAGAACCTAAGAGCTAACTCTTCATAAGAGTCATATTCTTTCATGAACAAATGTGTTATTTCATAAGAGTCATGTTCTTTCATGAATAGATGTGTCTTTTCATAAGAGTCATGTTTTTTCATGAACATATGACTTTTCATAAAGGTCATGTTCTTTCATGAACATATGACTTTTCATAACAGCCATGTTCTTTCACGAGCAAATGTGTCTGTTCAATTTAAGACCTCTATATATTACAAAATATTCAACAATTGTTAGAAAAATAATAGTAGGAAATATGATTGAAGAAGAAGATGACTTTGAGGCGTGAAAACACTTTCTTTAAAGAGATATTTCCCATATACAGATTGGGGTAAACACAAACAATTCTCTTCAAAGATACAACAAAGCTGAAACGACCCCAAAAATGCCCGAAAATGTGCTTCGGAAACACCTATAATTGTAATTTCCATATATCTCAAAATCCGTGCATGATTTCGGAAATTCGACTTCATATTCTTATTCGTGGGGTCAAATTGAGTGGGAAATGGGTCTAACCCGAATTTTAGAATAACCGTATCAAAATTCGAAAATCGCAAAAATTGCGATTTGGAGGGTCAACTTTAAAGGGGCATATCTCTTAGCACACAAGGAACTGGAAGGGCTGCAACCTATCAAATTAAAGCTCTTTGAGTTAGCTTTCCAACGCACTTGGTTTCACCTCATTCCGAGTTAGGATGAGGGCGTTATGACCATTTTCGTAAAACCTGTCTGTGCAGATTTTGCAAATTCCAGTGAGCCAGTTTTTCTAGGCGGGTTGGAGACTTTTTTATAAAAAGGGGATGTGTCCCATACTTAGTCATTTTTCTTAACTCCAAAAACACTCTCTAAGCCCTCTCCAAAAATTCCACCAAGATCTTCAACCAAATTCAAACATCTCAAGCTCTAATTCCGGATTCAAGACTCAATCTCAAGCTTCGATTCTCCATTCCAATCTTCATCAAGGATTCTCCAAAGTTGAGGTATGTGGGTTTGATTGTGGAAACCTTCCTTTCCACAAGTCCAACCATTTATCCTCTATTTCTACTTCAAGTTTATGGGTCCTCATGATCAATTATGAACTCTTGAATTATGGAATTACTACTACACACCCTATTATGGTCCTTTTTGCATATTATCATGAAATGGAATTTTTATGTGATGTTTATGGTTTACATGCTTCCATGATCAAATTATGAAGGTTGATATATATATGTATGTTGTTGGTGGGCTGATTTATATGGATTTTGGAATTGGTTGGAATTAGTATTCTTGAAATACATGATTTCATTTACATGAACAATTGCCCACCTTGTGTTTGATAAAATGCCCATTTATAGAATTCTTAGGAAAGGGAAGGTCCAAGGTACGTCCTATGAGACGGATGGTTATGTAATTACTGAAATGATGATGAAATGGACACATGTATATGATTTTCTCTAAATAAGTGTTGTGAGTCGACCATGCCTAGTACGGGGGGTAGTAGGCCCGTATAACCATATCGAGGGGTTTGTACCTTGGTTGCCTAGTACGGGGGGTAGTAGGCCCGTATAACCATATCGAGGGGTTTGTACCTTGGTCCCTAGCACGGGGGGTGGTAGGCCCGTGTAACCATATCGAGGGGTTTGTACCTTGGTCCCTAGCACGGGGGGTGTAGGCCCGTGTAACCATATCGAGGGGGTACCTTGTCCCTAGCACGGGGCGTGGTATAGAGACCCAGTGAACCATATCGAGGGGTTTGTACCTTGGTCCCTAGCACGGGGGGTGGTAGGCCCGTGTAACCATATTGAGGGGTTTGTACCTCTTTCGCCTCTCCAAGGGGTGGTAGGCCTTGGAAATACTATATTGATGGTCACTCGCCACACATGTACTACGTCCCATTAAATATGATTTTTATCATTATACATACTATTTTATTAATATGCTATCTATTGGTATGATTACGCATTTTTCCTATGATGTCCATCTAATGTAGCCTTGCATTGCATCCCATATACTTAGTACATTCAAATGTACTAACGCATACCCTATGCCTACATGATGTCACCATGTAGGGACCGGAGCACCGCTTGACCATCCTCCTCCGCGTGGCTAGTACGAGTTTCTATAGTGGTTATTGGTGAGTCCTCCATTTCGGGGACGTTGCTCATGATCTTTTGTTATGTATAAAACTTTTTCTTTTTAGTTATGTTTTGACTATGAGGGTGAGCCCGGTAGTTTGTCTTGGCCCCGCTAAGTACTCATGTTTAGAGGTGGTGTTGGACAAGTTGTGTTTTATGCTTGAGCTTGACTCATCTATGGTATTTATGTAGCATTTCTTTTTTTTTTCTTCTTGCTCCCTTAGTCCCGATTTCCCCTTGACTATGCTTATCGCTTATGGTCATTTAATTGCTTCCGCGACCAAGGATGTGTAATGATACGCTATGAGGCGTGTTTGGGGTTCCTTCGGGTTCCCCATTCGCCGGTCACATCTAGGCCCTAGGCTTGGGTCGTGACAAACTTGGTATCAGAGCCCTAGGTTGAATGATCCTCGGAGTCCAACCCACCGCGTTGATTAGAGTCCGATTCATGGTTGTGTTGTGCACCACAACTATGAGTAGGAGGCTATGAGACGTTTTAGGAAATGTCTCCCTTCTCTATGTTCTAAGTCGTGCTGTAGAGTTGAATTAAGTTCTTCCCTAACGGTTGTTCTTTGCTTTGCAAGATCATGTCTAATACAAGAGGAAGACGAGCCCGACTTGTTGCGTGAGTCATATAAGGTGTCTACTCCTATTTGGTGCATATATTGTTGCTAGGAAGGTCTATAGAAATTGTCCTATTTGCATCTTGCATAAAATATTGCCTTGTGATCTTGTTGAATTGAACATGGTCGATTTGATGTTGTTCTTGGGATGGATTGGTTGCATGCATACTAT
Source organism: Solanum appendiculatum (assembly GCA_018342035.1). Lineage (NCBI taxonomy): Eukaryota > Viridiplantae > Streptophyta > Magnoliopsida > Solanales > Solanaceae > Solanum > Solanum appendiculatum. The sequence continues at coordinate 605,207 of JAGDQO010000428.1, forward strand.
GCTTCTATTGATTGTAGAACCCGAAGGGTCAAGTTCCAATTCCCAAGTGAACCCATTCTTGAGTGGAAAAGCCAAAATGTGGTAGTCAAGGGTAGATTCATCTCTTGCATTAAAGCCCGTAAGTTGATCTCTAAGGGGTGTCTCTATCACCTCGTGAGGGTTAGGGATATGGAGTCCAAAACCCTTCTTATAGAGTCGGTTCCGATCGTAAATGAATTCCTTGATGTCTTTCCTAATGACCTTCCCGGTGTTCCTCCCGAAAGGGAAATAGATTTTGGCATAGACCTTCTCCCCGATACTCAACCCATTTCTATTCCCCCTTACCGTATGGCCCCGGCGGAGTTAAAGGAGTTGAAAGAACAATTGAGGGACTTGTTGGAGAAGGGTTTTATTAGGCCTAGCCAATCACCATGGGGAGCACCGGTGTTGTTTGTGAAGAAGAAAGATGGGTCCTTTAGGATGTGTATTGATTATCGGCAACTCAATAGGGTCACCGTCAAGAATAAATATCCTCTTCCTAGGGTTGATGACTTGTTCGACCAATTGCAAGGGGCTAGCCACTTCTCTAAGATTGATCTTCGGTCTGGGTATCATCAAGTGAAGGTGAGGGAGGGTGACATTCCTAAGACAGCCTTCCGGACTAGGTATGGACATTATGAATTTGTGGTCATGTCCTTTGGGTTGACCAATGCACCGGCTACCTTCATGGACCTAATGAATAGGGTCTTTAAACCCTACCTTGAGTCCTTTGTTGTGGTTTTCATTGATGATATTTTAATCTATTCGCATAGTGAGGAAGAACATATGGGTCACTTGAGGGTTGTGTTGCAAAGATTAAGAGAGGAGAAGTTGTATGCCAAGTATGAAAAGTGTGAATTGGTTGAGGCGAGGTTTGCCTATCCTTGTGCATGTGGTCGTCGGGATGCGTATTAAGGTAGAACCCTAAGTAAGGACCGATGTGATGGAGAAAAATTGGCCTAGGCCATTGACCCCGTCGGATATTGGAGCTTCCTTGGGCTTAGCGGGCTTACTACCGGAGATTTGTTGAATGGTTTTCTTCTATTGCTTCTCCCCATGACTAAGTTGACACAAAAAGAAGGCTAAGTTTGAGTGGACCGAAACGGGGAGGTGCGAAAGAGTTTTCAAACTTGAAAGATAAACTTAGTGTCCTCCTTCCTATATTGTCACTACCGGATGGGCTTTGAGGGATTTGTTGTGTATGTGATGCTTCTAGAGTTGGCTTGGGTTGTGTCCTAATGCAAAATGGTAAGGTGATAGCCTATGCTTCTAGACAACTCAAAGTGCATGAAAAGAACTATCCTAAGCATGATCTTGAATTAGCCGCGGTGGTGTTTGCTTTAAAGATTTGGCGTCATTATTTGTATGGGGTACATGTTAATGTGTTCACCGATCATAAGAGTCTCCAATATGTCTTCACCCAAAAAAGATCTCAACTTGAGACAAAGAAGGTGGCTAGAATTTCTTAAAGATTATGATATGAGTGTGCATTATCATCCCGGTAAAGCTAACGTGGTGGCGGATGCTTTGAGTAGGGGGTCTATGGGTAGCCTAGCTCATGTTGATATTGGTAATAGGGAAATGGCTAGGGAGGTACATCGGTTGGCTAGGTTGGGGGTTAGGTTGGAAGAGGTTGGTAATGGTGGGGTGGTCGTTGTTGATGGTGCTAGGTCTTCCTTGGTTGATGAGGTGATAGCAAAACAAGATCTTGATTCTTCCTTGTTTGGATTGAAGGCCTTGGTGAAAGAGGGCAAGGTGGAAGTTTTCTCCCAAGGGGGAGATGGTGCCCTTAGGTACCAAGGTAGGTTGTGTGTGCCTTGTGTTGATGGTTTGCGGGAGAAAATTCTTGAGGAGGCTCATAATTCTTCCTATTCCATCCACCCCGGTTCCACCAAAATGTATAGAGATTTGAGGGATGTGTATTGGTGGAGAGGCATGAAGAAGGACATTGCCAAATTCGTCTCCGGTTGTCATAGTTATCAACAAGTCAAGGCCGAACATCAAAGGCCGGGTGGTCTAACCCAAGACATAGAGATTCCTACTTGGAAGTGGGAAGAAATTAATATGGATTTTGTAGGTGGTTTACCCAAGACTAGAAAAGGTTTTGATTCTATTTGGGTGGTGGTTGATAGGATGACAAAATCGGCTCATTTTCTACCTGTAAAGACAACATATGGGGCGGAAGATTATGCAAGGTTATATATTCATGACTTGGTAAGGTTGCATGGGATTCCTCTATCCATCATATCGGACCGTGGTACTCAATTTACTTCACACTTTTGGAAGTCTTTCCAAAGGGGTCTAGGTACGAGAGTCAAGCTTTCTACGGCCTTTCACCCGCAAACGGATGGACAAGCCGAAAGGACTATCCAAAAACTTGAGGATATGCTTAGGGCTTGTGTATTGGAGCTTAAGGTTAGTTGGGATGATCATCTTCCATTGATTGAGTTTGCCTATAACAATAGCTATCATTCTAGCATCGGTATGGCTCCTTTTGAGGCTCTCTATGGGAGGCGTTGTAGATCACCGGTTGGGTGGTTTGAGGTTGGTGAGGTGGCCTTGTTAGGACCAGACCTAGTTATGGAGGCTCTTGAGAAGGTTAGGATGATTAGAGAAAGGTTGAAGATGGCCCAAAGTCGCCAAAAGTCCTATGCCGATGCGAGGAGAAGGGCTCTTGAATTCCGAGTTGGTGATTGGGTTTATTTGAAGGTGACACCCATGAAGGGTGTGGTTCGTTTTGGTAAGAAGGGCAAGTTGAGCCCAAGATACGTGGGTCCTTATAAGGTGATGAGGAGAATTGGTAAGGTAGCTTATGAGTTGGAATTGCCTAGCGAGATGGATTTGGTTCATCCGGTATTTCATGTGTCTATGTTGAGGAAGTGTGTGGGTGATCCGAATGCCATTGTGTCTCTTGATGTTGTGGGTGTTGTTGAAGATAATTTGACCTATGAAGAGGTTCCGGTCCAGATTTTAGATAGACAAGTGAAGAGGTTGAGAAACAAAGATGTGGCTTCCATTAAGTCCTTTGGAGAAATCAACAAGTTGAAAGTGCTACTTGGGAGGCCGAAGCGGACATGCAAAGGCGATATCCTTATCTTTTCCACTCCACTCGAGCCTAAGGTATTGATCTAAGCCCTTTATAAAATCTCAGGTCTTAAGTTCAGCCCCCATGTCATTGCATACATTCATGCTTAAGTTGACAAGTTCATTGTGGTTTTACAACTATGTTGAGGTTTTGAAATAAGGTGTAAGTGCATTGTTGCATCCTTATGTGGGCTGAAATTGCCATGTTTGTGTCTCTCATGTACGTTTCTTTAACATTCGGGGACGAATGTTCCCAAGGGGGAGATATTGAAACGACCCCAAAAATGCCCGAAAATGTGCTTCGGAAACACCTATAATTGTAATTTCCATATATCTCAAAATCCGTGCATGATTTCGGAAATTCGACTTCATATTCTTATTCGTGGGGTCAAATTGAGTGGGAAATGGGTCTAACCCGAATTTTAGAGCAACCGTATCAAAATTCGAAAATCGCAAAAATTGCGATTTGGAGGGTCAACTTTAAAGGGGCATATCTCTTAGCACACAAGGAACTGGAAGGGCTTCAACCTATCAAATTAAAGCTCTTTGAGTTAGCTTTCCAACGCACTTGGTTTCACCTTATTCCGCGTTAGGATGAGGGAGTTATGACCATTTTCGTAAAACCTGTCAGTGCAGAATTTCCAATTCCAGTGAGCGAATTTTCTAGGCGGGTTGGAGTCATTTTTTATAAAAAGGGGATATGTCCCATATTTAGTCATTTTCTAAACTCCAAAAACACTCTCTAAGCCCTCTCCAAAAATTCCACCAAGATCTTCAACCAAATTCAAACATCTCAAGCTCTAATTCCGGATTCAAGACTCAATCTCAAGCTTCGATTCTCCATTCCAATCTTCATCAAGGATTCTCCAAAGTTGAGGTATGTGGGTTTGATTGTGGAAACCTTCCTTTCCACAAGTCCAACCATTTATCCTCTATTTCTACTTCAAGTTTATGGGTCCTCATGATCAATTATGAATTCTTGAATTACGGAATTACTACTACACACCCTATTATGGTCCTTTTTGCATATTATCATGAAATGGAATTTTTATGTGATGTTTATGGTTTACATGCTTCCATGATCAAATTATGAAGGTTGAATATATATATGTATGTTGTTGGTGGGCTGATTTATATGGATTTTGGAATTGGTTGGAATTAGTATTCTTGAAATACATGATTTCATTTATATGAACAATTGCCCACCTTGTGTTTGATAAAATGCCCATTATAGAATTCTTAGGAAAGGGAAGGTCCAAGGTACGTCCTATGAGACGGATGGTTATGTAATTACTGAAATGATGATGAAATGGACACATGTATATGATTTTCTCTAAATAAGTGTTGTGAGTCGACCATGCCTAGTACGGGGGGTAGTAGGCCCGTATAACCATATCGAGGGGTTTGTACCTTGGTTGCCTAGTACGGGGGGTAGTAGGCCCGTATAACCATATCGAGGGGTTGGTACCTTGGTCCCTAGCACGGGGGGTGGTAGGCCCGTGTAACCATATCGAGGGGTTTGTACCTTGGTCCCTAGCACGGGGGGTGGTAGGCCCGTGTAACCATATCGAGGGGTTTACCTTGGTCCCTAGCACGGGGGTGTTAGGCCCGTGTAACATATCGAGGGGTTTGTACCTTGGTCCCTAGCACGGGGGGGTGGTAGGCCCGTGTAACCATATCGAGGGGTTTGTACCTTGGTCCCTAGCACGGGGGGTGGTAGGCCCGTGTAACCATATTGTGGGGTTTGTACCTCTTTCGCCTCTCCAAGGAGGTGGTAGGCCTTGGAAATACTATATTGATGGTCACTCGCCACACATGTACTACGTCCCATTAAATATGATTTTTATGTAAGCATCATTATACATACTATTTTATTAATATGCTATCTATTGGGTATGATTACGCATTTTTCCTATGATGTCCATCTAATGTAGCCTTGCATTGCATCCCATATACTTAGTACATTCAAATGTACTAACGCATACTCTATGCCTACATGATGTCACCATGTAGGGACCGGAGCACCGCTTGACCATCCTCCTCCGCGTGGCTAGTACGAGTTTCTATAGTGGTTATTGGTGAGTCCTCCATTTCGGGGACGTTGCTCATGATCTTTTGTTATGTATAAAACTTTTCCTTTTAGTTATGTTTTGACTATGAGGGTGAGCCCGGTAGTTTGTCTTGGCCCCGCTAAGTACTCATGTTTAGAGGTGGTGTTGGACAAGTTGTGTTTTATGCTTGAGCTTGACTCATCTATGGTATTTATGTATCATTTCTTTTTTTTCTTCTTGCTCCCTTAGTCCCGATTTCCCCTTGACTATGCTTATCGCTTATGGTCATTTAATTGCTTCCGCGACCAAGAATGTGTAATGATACTCTATGAGGCTTGTTTGGGGTTCCTTCGGGTTCCCCATTCGCCGGTCACACCTAGGCCCTAGGCTTGGGTCGTGACACTAAGTGTAAAAGCTACCAGTTATATCACTCGAGGCATATTAGTCATATTCTTACTTCGTACCCTGATACTCTTGTTTCATGTCATGGCCTGTGATTTTGAAACATTATGTGAGCTTTGTGCCAAGTGTGCTCGAGTCCAGTTTCAAAACTCTCAGTATTAATCACTTCCACCAATGTTAGTAGGCAAGCTCAGAAGTAAGAGAGGTAGTGATAGAAACTCTTTTCACTCCATTCTCAGTTTAACCATCATTCGAGGATGAATGATCCCAAGGGGGAGATATTGTAACACCCCAGAGAATTTCTAAGTTAAGACCAAACAATTCTTGAATTGCGTATAAGGTCGTACCAAGTGATTCTTAATTGTTCTTAGATTATAAGGTCAATTCATTAGTGTGAAATTTTTTTTGGGTATCAATTTAAGTCCATTAGAATCCCCTAGAACAAAGTTGAGTTGGAAGCTTTCCTACCGAGTGAGTTTTGACCTAAAATTCTACTTAGGTCAACTTCAAATGATAATATCTCTCAAAACATAATGAGTTTGGTGGTCCATGAGCTCTCAAATTGAAGATCTTGGAGTCCTCTTTCCAATGCCACCAAGTTTGCTCCATTTCAAGCTTGGAGCAAAAAGTTATACCTGTTTTAGTGCAGCCTTTCTATTTGAGGCACTTCATTCGTTTTAGGAAAGGGTATTTTGGTCTTTTCCTTTTTTCCACTTGGCTTAGAACGTTTTTCCTGACCTAATTAAGGGTCTAATCAGATTCTAGAATACCTATTCACGTTCCTTATAACTTAGGCTTTTAGAGCGAGGTTTCAAGAAGAGAAAAATGGCTAAGTTCAAGCGTTCTTCAAGAATTGTGGTGTTCGCCAAGAACATCGTTCTTTCCAGGTATGTAAGGCTTCCCATTGTGATGGATTTTTTCATCCTCACGCCAAGCATGTAATTCTTTCTTTAATTCGCCCATATAATCGTTTATGTAAAGATTCTTGAATAGTTCTTGAGTTTTAAGTTTCATTCTTTATCAACGGAGGTTTTGAGTTCTTGAGGTGAGAGTTTTGCGAATGAGTGGTGGTTATTGATAGAATTTGAGTGGAATTTTAATAATTTCGTGTTGGGTTTGTGAATCAAAGATAATTTGGAAGAAATCAAACGATTCAAGATGAGTTAGGACCTGAAATTGAGCAAGCAAATTCGTCAAAATTCTGGGCAGGGATGTGGCGTGGCACGCCATGAAGGTGCCAGAGCTGGCCTTCAGTAGTTGGGGCCTGGCGTCCCACGCCAGTAGTACGCCAGGGGTCGCCATGGCCCATTTCTTCTCTGTTCATTCGGAAGTGTTCCTTTAAGTTGTGGCTATGCTTTCCCACTCTATATTAGCTCCTATAGGCTCCATTTATCATTGAAAACTCACACATTATCCTACTCTTATGTCTTAATTCATTATCAAAACTAAAGTTAGTTTAAGAGAAGAGTCAAGAGCTATTATTGAGAAAGTAAAGAGAAGTTTAAGAATCTTTTTAGAACAAATGCTTTCTCTTTAAAAATTGATTCTGAGAAAGAGTAAAAGATGAGTTTCAAGAAAAGTATAGGGAACTAAGTAATTCCGTAAGATAACATTTTTAAATTGAGAAAAGAGAAATTTTGCTTTCTTAATGAGTTATGAGTACTAAGATACTCCAGAGCAGTTACCTCTTTTAAGAGAATAGTTTGAGCAATTACCTCAAACCAGAGAAAAAAGTAATGTTTTTATTCATTTGAGCAGCAGTATATATATATCATTGGGAGGAGTATTGAGCACCGATATGGGGGAGAGTTCAGACAACTCACAGCCCCCATAAACCATGTCTTGCCAGCATGGGTTCAAGATCATAATTTTTAGATGAATCCTTATAGCTTAGTGGATCCACTTAGTTCAAGTGATCTATATCTTGGCATGATATAGGACAGTTCTAGCAGCGTGGACAAGACGTTGTATCATCACTTAGCTCAAAGTGATGGTTGTCGGTTAGAGAATCTCCCAATAAAGTTAAAGTGTATTTTCATATAACACTTATTATGTCGAGTTCAGAGATGAGTAAGTATTTTTGTGAAGTTAAATGATTTCATTCCTTTAATCCTTTACATTCAGTTGAGTTCATGCTATATATGTTGCAGTCATTCAGTTCAGTTATTTATTTCACTTCAGCCATATTACATACTCGTACATTCAATGTGCTGATGGCATTCCACCTGCATCTTTTATGATGCAGATACAGGTACTTAGGATCTTCAACAGGAGTTTCGTTGAGATCACCTCATCCGCTTGTCAGCCTTGAGTAAGACCTCCTTGGTTTCGGAGGACTCCAGTTTCATAAGTTGTTAGTAGTAGTTCTCTTGAGGTGTCGTGGGTCTTGTCCTGACACTCATCCTTGTACAGTAGAGGCTTCATAGATAGACAGTTTTGGAGAGTCTTTCACTTACAGATATTTTAATTAAAACTTTATGTTTCATACTCAGTATTTTCAGATAGTTTTTAGATTCAGTAAGTTATATTAAACTTTTCTTCAGTTTTGATGCTTGTGTAAGCTTGAGTTAGTCTTCCGCTTGTAGTCCGCCAGGATGAGGGTTCACTTGGGGACCAACAATGGTTCTCGAGTGCCAGCCACGTCCAGGGTATAGGCTCGGATCGTGACAACAAGTCAACTTGGGCCACAAGTAAACTTGGGCCATAAGTAAGAAATTATTCTTACACTTTTCCCTAACCAACCCTTTTATTCCCACTCTTCTATCGAAGAGGGGAAGGGAAAAGATCTTTCAAAACGCCTCAGAAATTAGGAGTCCTCTTCCATGAAGACAATATTAAGGCAATATTATTTTTACGAGACAAGCAAAAAACTATTTTTGCTTCTCAAAATAATAATATTAATTATTTAAACCCAATAATTTATTCCTTGCAAAAGACCAATAAGAATTAATTTTTCCGTGATTTTCCTTCTTCTTTTCCAAAAATAAATGATTAATTCGTCAGGCATAATAGGGACCATAAATTTATTATTTGAGGCTTCCAATTACAATATCAATTCGCAAATTAATGAATTAATCATATCGTAATAAATTACAAATTCCACTAAAAATTTATAATTGCACTACTCGATTTAAGTTTGAAATCTATCGTTACATCTTATTTAACTCTCCATGCACTACTACAAAAACACATTTTAGCGGCAATAAATATACACCATAACAAAGAAGGCTAAAGCCTTTACCGGCATTAGCTAATTGCCATTGGATCCAATGTCGCTAAAGGCTTTAGGGACATTTATAAAGAGTGCTAATTGCAGCTAAAAATACATTTTTAGTGGCAATTAAGCTATTGTCATTAATTAATTACCGCGAAAGATCATTTTTGGTGTAGTGATGTTAGAATTACCGACACCAATCAATGAAATCCAATTTTCTGAAAAATTAACTTATTGACTAGCTTCCTTTATTCATTATTATACTTAACTTATTTCACATGACAGACTGAAAATCCACCTACGGGGTTTTCACGTGAAAACTTATAAGTAATCATAAAGGGGTGTCTTCTATCTCAATTTCGAGACATGGTTCTATCAACTAATTATTATTTAAATAATGTGATTTGTCATTAGACAATATATTAGGAATATATTGACTCATAATAAAGTCTCACATTTTAATCGATCAAAATAATAAATCAAATTACATAGATTAATAATTATATCAAGATTAAGATTATACGTACATGTAATAAATTAGAGAAGTTGTTTATTAATATTTAGAACATAAACGAACGTTCTACTTGGTCCGTTCAATACATACAAAATGTACTAGCACAAGAAGTTGCAATATTAATTACCACCCTCATAATTAAGATCAAATTATTTAATCTTGTACTACAATCATTAAGATGTTTGTCCCACTTCATCTTTGATTGTGAACATTAATTTATAACTTATAAGAACCAACAATTTTAATCTTCCGTGCATGAGTCAAACAACTCCATACACAAAAACCGTCCACTTTATAAGAAATGGACACACATATTAACACAATGATCTATTCAAATAAAGACTTTATTATATTAAATAAAATGAAATAAATAGTTTTTTCAAAGGAATAAAATGTAATACTAAAACTGGTTAATAGCATATCTCAACATCAGTACCTCCGGCAATTAGATTTTAGGCTTAATACATTGCAAGCTTGTCAATACATTTCATTTAGACACTTAAATAAGTGTTTGTTACGTTTTTCATCTTAAATGTGTGGTTTTTTTATTTGCACACTATCCTATTTTTTTTATGACTTTCACCCTAGTCTCTTCAACCCTAGTTTTGGGGAATTCATAGTTTGAGAAATTATGATTTATTTGGGACTCAATGGGTGAAGAGAAACCCATTGATGAAGTTCTCACATACCTTGATTGAAACCCAAGCTTGAATCTTGGGTGGAAGGCTTGAAGCTTCAATCTCTTGTTCTTGCCTTGAGAAAAACTTGGGATAGAAGAAATTAGATTTTGGGTGAGTTATCACAGAATGAGGGATTATGATTGTTAAGAACCCTTTATTCCATTTAGAATAGGCCAAAATGATGTAGCATAGGAATTAAAAGAGTGGAATAAGTCTAAAAGACCTTTGGTTAAAACTGTTGGGAGGCTTCTATAGGGGTACGTATCCACGGATCGTAAAACCTTCTATGGACCGTAAAACCCTGTCAATAGTGCTCAGAGGGAAACTCATGTGTTTCTGAAGTTTGAACTACGAAGTTCTTTCTACGATCCGTAGAATGTCTTTCGACCCGTCTTGGTCGTTCGTAAAAGACTTGAACTGAAATACTTAGTTTTTGAGGAAGGATCTACAAGACCCAAACCACGACTCGTAGTCCATTACATGATCTGTACTACCATGTCGCAGAAGTAAGTATGGGTAATATCCGGGGTTTCATGACTTTGGTTCACGAGGCCTTTCCACGGCACGTAGTACCTATTACGATTCGTAAATCCACTCGTCTTGTTCAAATCCAATTTTCCAAGTTTCTGAAGTCTCAACTACATATGATTCATGTCTACGACCCATACAACTTTTTACGACTGGTAAAATTGATTGTAAACTCTGACCCAATTTTTCAAACATTTGAAGTATCAACTACTCCACGTGCCGTAGTACCTTTTACGATTTGTAAAACCTGTCTATAAAACCCAAAATTTTGTAGATATGTATTTTTCAAAATTGTGCAACCTCTGGTCTGAACTAGGAACCTTTGGGGTATGTTATATGAAATATCTATATGTTAAGGGTTCATGAATATTAAAAATTAATGAATTTATAGAAGAAATCACATAATCAAACTATTCATGAAGAGGAATGAGAAAAGTAACGCAAAATCATACTTTACATATGAACCCTAAGTTGTAGAAATTATTAATTGAAAACTGAGTTTACTTTGGGACTTAATGGGTGAAAGGATGTCCATTGCTGAAATCCCATGTACCTGAAAAGAAGACACTAGCTTGAATCTTGAATTGAAGCTTAAAGCTATGAAACCCTAGCTTCTTCTTGAGAGAACTTAGAACATACTGATCTTTGTTTCTGGGTGCTAGGTAGGGCTGGGCATAATTCGGTTCAAACGGAAAACCCCGACCAACTGAACTTTTTTTAATTTCGGTTTCGGTTTTTCAGTTTATCCGGTCGGTTTCAGTTTGAAATTTAATATTTCAGTTATTCGGTTCGATTTTTGGTTTTTAACAAATTAAATTCGATTTAACCGAAAAATCAAATTTAATGACACTAATGACTAGTCTCCTACTCTAATAATACTAACTCTATTGACAATGAGGCCAAGCCCAATATCAATCTGACCCAATTAAGTGGAATTGGAGTGACCCAAACTCAATTTCCATTACCCTAAATTTAAAATTATCTAAACTGAAATCCAATTCTCAAATCTAAAAACTAAAATTGCAGTCCCTAGTCTCTAAAGTCTTCACGACAAGTAACAACACTCAAGGCTCATGAGTTGCGACTCTTGCCTCTCATGGAGACGTCGTCTGTCGACTCAATCTCGTCATCTTGTCAGTCGTCCAGTGTGCTCATATTTGGTAGCATAATACAATCCATGAAATCAATGTGCTCATATTTTTCCTGTTAATATCTGATGTACATAATAATTTGAGTCTTGAATTAGTGGTAATTTGTACATGTTAAAATGCATAATTGCATATAGCTGTTTGTATGTTGGCAATGCCACTTAATGTTTAAAAAGGTGAATTGATCCATAAGAATATTACTAAGATGCATGTTTGAAAAACCAACAAAGCTTAATATGCCACTCCGTGTTGTAGTTGTGATTAAAATTTGAAAATGTGTTAATCATTATTTTATCATTTATTAAATTTAATTAAATCAAAAACCGAATCGAAATTAATCGAACCGAAATTGTCAAAATCGAACCGAACCGAAATTATTTTAGTTTGGTTCGGATTAACATTTTCATCAAACCGAAAACTGGAAAGCCAAATTGAAATATGCGAACCGAACCGAAATTATTTTAGTTTGGTTCGGATTAACATTTCATCAAACCGAATACTGAAAAACCAAACTGAAATATGCAAACAGAAGCGAACCGACTGAACGCCCAGCCCTAGTGCTAGGCATGAGTGGGGAGGTTTAGGTCGACTAGGTCCCTTTAATCCCCCTTAGAATAGGCTAAACGACATAGTATATGGATTAAAAGAGTGAGAAAAGATCAAAGAAATTCTGAAAGAAAACTGAGTTCGGTAGCTTTTACGAGACAATCTATGGTTCGTGGATTGATCTACGGGCCGTAGATACTTCTCGTGGAAATCCGACCAATTCCTGAGTTTCTCAAGTTTGATTCACGACACCCATTTATGATCAATGGTTCCTTCTACGGATTGTAAACCTTGTCCGTAGAAGTCAGACCAAAATTCAAGTTTCGGGATCTTAATTTACGAACCAGTCTACGACCCATAGACTGGACCCGTAAATCACAGGCAAATTTCCAATCTCTGAAGTTGATCTATGAATCTCATCTACGGTCTGCAGTTACAATGTATTTGAGAATATTATGGTCAAAGAAAGTACCATAGTAACTAAAACAAACAAATTAAAATGAAGGGGAGTATAAATTTTAATGATAAAAGAAATCAACAATATATTTGGAAAAATACAAATATTTTACTAACAGTGTCAATTTATTATTTAAGGAAACTTTCTGTTAAGCGTGCCAATTTATTAGTTAAGGAAACATTATGCTAACCGTTGTCAATTTATTACCGTTAACCGTCATTTCTCTCTCTCTATATATATATATGGTAACCCTGTCAATTTTTCATGTTTGTAGCTCTCTTGTTTGTTCGGTGTCGAAGAAAAATTTACTGCTTGTTTCTTAACATTAATCAATATGAACTCTTGGCAATTAGTAAGAAACATGGGCGATGGTCACAATTCTGCTTTTATTGCTCATCAGATTCCTGCTCTGTTTGTCGCAGATGGTCAATATATTGACGGTGTCTTTGTCACAGATGCTGCTGCTCTCTTTCCCACAAATCCTCATCTTTCACAACCCCACAATCATCGGTCATATCATTATAGAAATTCGTCTCACGGTTCAAGAAATACTTTTGGTAATCACTTGGCTCCACATAACTACTGTGCATTCTCGGATCCATATTCTTATCATCAATTCATTGATCAAACCTATGTCGCAACTGATGATGTGAATGAATTAATAGTGGCAATGCAAAACCTTGATCGCAACTTTGGTAGTCGTCTCAGTGGACACCCATTTGATTATAGATGGTTCCTTGATCTACCTGGCCATGACACACAAGTAAGCCACCAGGAGGATATTATGATGATGAAAAAAAGAAGTCATTGTTGTAATAAGGTTGAAGTTGATTCAGAAGAGATATGTTCCATATGTCTATCTGAATATGTAAATGATGACACAATTGCTACACTCCATTGTGGACATGAATATCACACTACTTGCATAGAGAAATGGCTGCTGAGGGGCAACAAGAGTTGTCCAATTTGTAGATCTTCAGTTTTGCCATTACAGCAACACACAGAATCTTCACTTGTCTTTAATTAAGTTGCTAAATTAGCTAGAGATTGTTTTTATTGGTCATTGGTTGACCATCTAAATTTGAACAATTTTTATTCAGTTGATGTAATGATTTTTTTGTATGAAGTAATGTTTTGTGACTGTCATTTACAAATTTTTCCGAGCTGCTCGATTTTAAAATGTGAATATCAGATTAATATTGCTTATGAACTTAGCTCTGTGACACTATTTTAAATTTGTTGATACATATGAAAGTTTTGCATCATGTCTTTAAAGCTTTCTTTCCCTAGATGCATCACTTCATTTTCAAGGTTGGGGAGTATTTATTTTGCTATTTAGTTTCTCGAAATGATTCATTAAACCGGAGAGATATAATTATAATTGCCCCCTTCTTAATCTTCTGCTCCACTCTAACAGGCTGATTTGATGGAGATGAAAATTTAAATAACGGAGAATTTGTCGCTTGCTGTATCTGTTCATCTTAGAAAGATACCAAATGATGAGCACCTGCACAAATCATTTTTAATTTTTAACAGAAATCAGAGTGGCTACATATTAATCGAGGAGCTGAGCAATGCCTCAAGTGATGAGTATAGTGGCAACAGTGAGCACGTTGTCAATTCCATTATGCCTGATGTTGGCACTGATAAGGACAGTATTTGTGTATATGTACCTAGTTCCGTACTTAGTTCATATATGTATCTTTCAAATGTCTTTTTGATTGCTTGTGGAGCTATACGGTTTAAGGTGATTTTACATCTTTTGAATTTACAAATGTCTCTTTGATTGATCTGTTCAGATTAACACGTAGCCAAAAGTCTAACCATCCGTCCATGAAAAGAATCTCTCTCACATCGAAAATAACCACTGACCTACCAAATGATGATGGGTAAACTTAATGAGGATGATATGCACAACTATTAAACATGAATCTGTAGTAAAAGGAGGACACTTGGATTTACTATGTTTATGTGCTCTTTTTTGGTGTGAAATTTGACCGTGGAAGTCTCATTAGTTTGTACAGGCCAAATTTTCCGGGGTGACAAGTGATCTTACAGGAGGAAGTTTGGGACTGTGGACAACACCGGAGAGTTGTGATCGGCTCTAATTTGAGAAAAAAAAAACAGTTAAAAAATATAAAAAAGAAGGAAAACGAAATAGGGGTTGGCCTATAAGCTGAGAAGAAATGGTCAACTGGAAATAGATCATACAGATTATTTTGGCTTCGACCTCAGAGTATATGTTAGCTCGACTTAAAAATTGAATGGAGCTTCTTTTAGTAGTTGTTTATTGAAGAGACAATATTATTAATTATTTGTTCTGCTGAATAGGTATGTATCTGTATATTGAGGTAGCAGATAGTTTGAAATTATTCATGAGGGATACTGGTTCTTTTTGCGCCTGACGGGGACACCAGCATGACCAGTACCTCCTCCAACACTTTCAATTATGCCCGAACCAATATAAGTTCGAGATGTGCAACTTGATATTGATGATGGAAGTAGCAAATATAGTTCTGATGAGACAATCTCCGACAGTGAAGATTGATGAGGTTAGCTGATTTGAGTAGAAAATAAAGGTTCAGCTTGATATTACTTCTCCTTGCACAGAGCAGTGTGGTTTCTCTAATTGCCTCACTATTGTATGACTACTCTCCTCTCAAACACCAGGTACCCCTGCTCTCTTCAGTCTGCGTAGTTGGGGGCCATTTTAGTTTCTATTTCATGTTCTATAGCTTTCTCTACCGTGTGCAACATTTAGTAAAAGGTCCTAAATCAACAAACTATTCACTGCCAACTATGTGCAATATTCGTCTAAACAGTGTGCTGGCAAGTCATGATCAAACTGTGAGAGACAAGGACAAACTCTTCATCTGGTCAGAGTGTATCTTCCAATACCAGGATTAAGCAGTGGACAATCATATGTTGCGGTAGCATGAGTACCAACAAGAGAAGGATTAACCATCCTCAACGTGGTTGAAAATTTGTTTCCAAACAAGTATTCGAGAAAGTATGTCAAAGAGTTGACGAAAGAGACAAGGCATATCGTACACATGGAATTTGCTTCAGCCAGTACAAAATACCCTAGCAATAAATGGTTTACAAAGTCTAAAAGGTACATGGATAGTTAAGGATCATGGTAAACTTATTGAGGATCATAAGCAAAATCTTTAAACATGCATCTGTACTAAAAGAAGAAATTTGGAGTTTCTCAGTTGGATTGATCTCATCTCCCTAGCATCTTGTAGTATTACCATTCCTTGATTGGTCGTGCATTCAATATTCATAACGTTTAAACGGTTTTAATAAATCTCCTACTGCAGTTCTTACATTTTCAAAAAGTATATACATATTAATCTGATCTGAGATTTTTCTTTAGAATAATCTCAGTTTTCACAAACAAAGTAATATACCTTGCAGGTAAAAACTGATAATTCTTTTCAGTGGCAAGGGCTGTGGTGAGAGAAGTGGCTTTAAACATAGATGTCTAATTAACGATAACCTTTTAGTAAAAATACATATTTTTGTCTATTCAGGAAAAGAGTGCAGTGGAGCAAATGGAATGGATAGAAAAAATAACAAGTGTTATTAGTTTGCTACTAAGTTCCCAAATACCTGAAAAGGAAAACTAAAAATGTAAGTATATAAAGGATAATTATAACCTTCCTATTGATGAGTGGCTCGAGTCAAATGTGAGGTTTTGAAAGAGCGGTTACATATATTTGGAGGGACGCATACCACGCTGGTACGGTACAATTGAGGAGTTTGGAGGGTTGAATACCATGTCGATATGGTACATGGACGAAATTGATCCCCTGCAGGTCATGACTATTGGGCAAACATATGACCCCTTAGCATGTGTACAAATAAGCGAATGTGATTCTTAAGAAGTTGTGGTATAGTGGCGATATATGTATTGGTATTTTATTCAAGCCCAACCAAACCCGTTATATATATATATATATATATTATAATGAATAAGAGAGAGATTGAGTTTTTTTATTTGGGTCGGGTTTGGAGGGGTAAATAAATGGGTGAAATAATTGCTTAAAGTCATGTGATATATTTGAAATTTAAAAAAAATCAGCTTTTCATTTTTAAAATAAAATTTATATATTTAAAAATCACATAGAGAGTTTTAGAAGTTAAGTCACAATAGTTAATACTCCCTCTGTCCAACAATATTTGTCTACTATACTATTTTGGGATGTCCAACAATACTTGTCCATTTTATGAAATCAATGGATAATTGTGCACTTAGTTACTAATTTTCTCTTATCATTAATTATAGTCATCTCCCTATTACATTTTTCAATACATTGTATTTATTATATTCAAAGGTTAATATAGTAAAATCACCCTTCTATTCATTGTATCTTAAGGGGTGTGTCAAGTCAATAGTAGACAAGTATTGTTGGACAGAGGAAGTAATTCAAACTATTTAGAAAATATTTGAAAAAATTATGGTCAAAGAAAATTTCAATTGATTGTCCAAATAATAATTAAAATAAACAAATCAAAAATGAAGAGGAGAGTATAATTTTTTATGATAAAAGAAATCAAAAATATATTTGGAAAAATAGTAGTAAATAGTAATAGTTTACTAAAGTTACTAAATATGATATTAATCCTAATCCTAGCAACTTAAGGAAAGCCCTCAAACATTTATCTCTATATATGTGTGTCTCTGTTTTTCTGATATTGCTATTGAATTTATCAATTAAAAAAGTTGTCGTTGCTGCGAAGTCCCAATAACTATTTTATTTCTTGGGTATCGCTACTAAAAAGAAGCAAAATTTAGTGTTTGTTAGCTCTGTTTGTTGGTATGAATTTTCACTCTTGGCAATTACCCCATAATTACTACGTTTCAAGAAACGTGGACAATTCTGCTTTTATTTCTCATGACGATCCTGCTCTGTTTGTCACACATGGTCAATACATTGATGGTGTTTTTGTCATAGATGATGTTTCTCTGTCTCCCACAAATCGTCATCTTTCACAACCCCACAATCATTATAGAAATTCGTCTCACGGTTCAAGAAATCACTTGGCTCCACATAACTACTCTGCTTTCTGGGATCCATATTCTTATCATCAACCCTATGTCGCAACTGATGATGTCAATGAATTAATAGTCGCAATACAAAACCTTGATCGCAACTTTGGTAGTTGTCTCAGTGGACATCCATTTGATTATAGATGGTTCCTTGATCTACCTGGCCATGACACACAAGGAAGACACCTGGAGGAAATTATGATGATGACAAAAAGAACTTATTGTGGTAATAAGGTTGAAGTTGATTCAGAAGAGATATGTTCCATATGTCTATCTGAATATGTAAATGACGACACAATTGCTACACTCCATTGTGGACACGAATATCACGCCACTTGCATAGAGAAATGGCTGCTGAGGGGCAAGAAGAATTGTCCAATTTGTAGATCTTCTGTTTTGCCATCACATAAAAATTAAGTTGCTAGCTAGCTAGAGAATGTTAGATTTGTTGTTTTGGCAAATTGATGATTGAGATTTGATTTTTATGATATATGAAACTTCTGTTTCACATTTGTGTCGATTTGATACAGATTTGAGTGTTGAGTTGTGTGTTTAATTATTGAAATTCGAAGAACAAATCATTGATCTTGCACAAAATTTATTCACCTAAAAATTCCAAGGAACTTTAAATATTCACACATACTGGTTGAGTATCTCATCCACTGGTGTATATTTAACATCAGGATAAACCTCAGATGTCTCCAATCCAAATGATGGATCAATTTCAAAATTAGTCTGTTCACCCTTCACAAAAGCAGGGTAAGAGATCAATAATGCCATATTCAACGGAAACAAGGCTTCTACAAGAAATACAAACATAAGTGAAGGGTAAGAGGATTTTGTTAATCGCTTTTAGATCATCCACAACCTTTATGGTATAGATACCAGTGTCTTATTCCTTGTTAAAAATAACTGTAGATACAAAATCAGCACAATAGAAGTTCCAAGTTGTGCCAAATTTGGAAGAAAATAATGAGCACAATAGAAGTTGGCAACATAAGTGAATGGTATTCCTTCAGCTTCAACAGAAAAAAATATGCAATAACATGAAGATTAGTGATCCAAAAATATAATGAGGTGTAATTTTGAACTGTTTCCGATATAAGAAGGTAAATTTGGACTTTTTTTTTTAATATCATATTTGTCATATTGCTTTATTGAAAATGATATCAAAGAAAATTGACTAAAGATAACTACTTAAAAGTTTTCATATTTATCACTTCTGTTAGATGAAAATAAGAATAATAAGTAAATTATTTTTATTTGGTGGAAAACTTATGCCAAATGTGGAGCTACTCGGAATTTCCGTAGAGTACAATGGCTCGGAATTCCGGTAGTACAATGTAAGGCATTCTTCATTTTTAGTTCATTTGCTATAGCGGTTTTTTTGCAGAGAAAGGAAAAAAACTATCCATGCAAAACAATGTTGAATAGGAATGTAGTGAACTGGCTTAGCCCAATCATGAAATCATCCATTGAAGCGCTCTGTAATGCCAAGCGGTTACTGAAACAAACTCGATTCCAACACAAACACTATTATATATATTAATCACGGAATACAAGTTACGACTAGAATATACACAACAAAGGTAATAACACACTAACTAAGGAGAGATTAACATAGAAGAAGAGAACTAGAAGGGGATGAGATACTAGAACAGAGAAAGGGGATGAGAGATAATTGACAGCCAAAGCTTCGACATAATTTGCATAACCGTTCTTTCTAATCCCTAGACCTTTTTAACAATAGATAAACTCTCCAACATTTTACTCGGCCCAATAATATCAACTGAATCAGTCTTATTTACCACGTCTAGCCCATATACCCTTATAGAGTTATCTTGGTTCACAACAATACTCCCCCCTCAAAAAGAACCTTGTCCTCAAGGTTCGAGTGGAGCCACTGTGACATTACAATAGTATTTCTGTCCAGGATTGAAGGTGAGTCGAGTGCTAATGCTTTAGTGTTAGAGTGAAACCAAGAGTTGCTGACCCGAAGTACTGATAAATCAACTTCAGTGCCCTTTGCAGATTCTAAATTACCAAGAGGAATAACACAAGCCACACCTTCTGAAATTTCATCAGTGTTCAGGACTTCATGTTCCACCGGTTGCTCCTTAATGCTTCTAAGGCCACCAAAATAATCAAAACAATGCTTAAGCATTGTAGTAGTGTTAGTCTTACAAACACCACACTGTCCACTATCCAAGATAAAATAGCTTTTATCCTTAGTAATCACTTTTCTGTTAATTAAAGCAACAACAGCAAGTGAAACTAATATCACTGATTCAACCGCAAATAGCCACTTCGCATTGACATATGCATACATATCTCTTAAAATTGCAAACTGAACAAATGTCCGATAAGTAGTGGCGTAAGCACCGCACCATCGTCGTCCTGGATCCCACACTTGCGTCATATGGTTAGCATACATAATGAAGCAAAACGTGCTAGTAGATCCCAGTAAAATTAAATGTCTCCACATTCATTGTATAACTTGTTAGAGCCATCTCCTTGGAGGTTATTTCATCCGAAGGCAGTTCACTTATTGGAATACCACTTTCATTCTTTATAAAGAATTTATCCAGATATAAATCATCAATACTCTCAGGCTCCAAGAAAAATTCAGCAAGATACATGTCTTCAAAAAACTCAAAGTCAATTTGTTGTTTACTAGAGCCACAATCCAGAGAAGTTGTAACATGCCTCTCTGACATATCTATTTGGAGACAGCCATTGAACAACTGGACTTTGCTGCGATCAGGACCTACAACATCTTCACCGAGAATTTCAATAGCAGCATCTAATGACGCCATAGTGAATACCGTGGGGCAGTAACTATTTAACCTTTCATCGAACATCTTGTGCTCATCAGTTTTGGTTGGGTATTCTGATTGCTCATCATAGTTTTGAGGAAAGGGGAAATTGGTTATATTGCTCCACTTTGGATGCATATGTGCAAGGCATGACCAACGTATATCTAACTCACTTAAATCCGATGAAACAGCCTCAAAACGACTTGGGTACTTAGTCCCAGAGGGTACCTGCCAAAGATTGGCTAAGCGATCATCTGGTGATATGAGATGTCGTTTACGGAAGCAAATCAACACTTTCGCAGTAAAGTGTTCCCAATCTGCCAATTGCTTGTTCTGAAAAAGCCATCGGTACCACGTTAAAGCTGCTCCGTCAAGATAGGACGAGGCATGATATAACTTGTGGTTTTCTGCAATTTCATAGAAGTTAAAATAGCATTCAGCCTGAGAAATCCATAGCTCTGGATTCTCACCACAGAATCGTTGGAACTCCATCGGGTTGGGTTACTTGTTGTAAGTATTAGAGTTACTTAATTTATTCTGTACACATATTGTAATTTACTTATTCTTGTGTACCACTTATGTAATACTTATGAAATATTTGTCAATATATAATATTCTCTACCTCCACATTGGGGGTTAGGTTTTCCACTCTAACATGGTATCAGCCTAATTAGTAAAACCTCTCTTCCTGGTTGCCGCCTCCTCTTCTCCTCTCTTCTTCTTCTTCCTTCGATTATACCCTCTCCCATCCGTTTCTCGCTTCTACCTTCTACTCACTGATCATGGCTGCCTCCTCCACCAGTGACGCCACCCTTCCAATTGCCACTGTTTTGCACATGCTCACGATTAAGCTCTCTTCCACCAATTATCTCTATTGGAAAAATCAGATGCTGCCCCTACTTTCTTATCAACGCTTATTGGATCATGTTGATGGGTCCTCCATGGCTCCTCCATCGTTACTTCTTGCGGATGACAAAGAGGTTCCAAATCCTCTTTACGCTGCCTGGCTTGCCTCTGATCAGCAGGTTGTCATCATCCTTAATTCTTCACTTACGGAAGAGGCGGTCTCTGAAATTTTGGGTCTCACTACAGCCCGACAAATCTGGGTTGCTCTCGAATCTGCTTATAGCAATTCTTCCGTTGAACGCGTTCATAATCTACGAGATCAACTTCGTCAATTTGTCAAAGGTACCTTCTCTGTTGCTGAATTTGGCCGTAAATTTAAATCCATCTGTGATCAGTTGGCTGCCATTGGTCAGCCTGTTGATGATATCGATAAACTACATTTGTTTTTATGCGGCTTAGGAGCCTCTTTTGAGACTTTTTCAACTGCCATTCGTGCCACCAAACCAGCGCCTACCTTTCGCGACTTACTCTCACAGGCTGAGAGTCATGAACTCTTTCTCAAGTCACTTCATGGTGCATCATCATCACCGCCTGCTGCTTTCACGGCCCAGTCGCATCGGCCGTCCTCTAACATCGGTGGCCGTGGTCGATCAAATAGGGGCGGTGGTTCGAGTGGTCGAGGTCGCGGCCGCAGGCCACCCCACTGCCAGTTATGTCGAACAGATGGCCACTATGCCAGTGCTTGTCCTACTCTTGCTACCTTTGCCACTCAAGCTGCCTCTCGTGACGCAAACTTGGCTCAAGCGTTTAATGCCCAATGTCATGTCACTACTTCTGCCCCTGATTGGTATGTTGATTCCGGAGCCACTGATCACATGACTTCGTCTTCACCAAGTGTTCATCATGCTTCTCCATATTCCGGCAATGCTAACGTGACATTTGGAAATGGTACTGCTCTTCCTATCACTCATACGGGTTCATCTACTGTTTCTAATAATCTGCACTTGCGTGATGTTCTGGTTGTTCCACATCTTGCCAAGAATCTTTTGTCCATTAGTAAATTAACACATGATAATCCGGTGGATGTTTTGTTCTCTCAATCGTTTTTTAGATTCAGGACAGAAAAACGAAACAGGTTCTAACTCGAGGCAAATGTGAGAATGGGCTATATGTTTTGCATCATGAGCATCAAGCTTTGGCGGCTATTACAAATTCAAGTTTGAAGGCATCTTATGAACTTTGGCATAGTCGGTTAGAGCATGTTGCCTTTGATACTGTTTTACTTTTGCATAAGTTAGGTTGTTTGTCTGTTACTTCTATTTTACCTAAACCGGTCATTTGCTCTTCTTGTCAACTATCTAAAGGACACCGTTTGTCATTTGGTTTAAATAATAAACGATCTTTGCATCCTTTGGACTTGATACATTGTCATTTGTGGGGCCCTGCGCCTATTACATCTACTGATAACTATAGGTATTATGTGGCCTTTGTTGATGACTATTCTCGCTTCACTTGGTTTTATCCTCTCCAAACCAAGTCTGGGTTTGCATCTGTTTTGTCTGTTTTCATGAAGTTTGTGCAAACTCAATTCTCTCGGAAAATTAAGGTTTTTCAAAGTGATGGAGGCACAGAGTTTGTTAATCACACTGTTCGTCGATTATTTGAAGAAAATGGCACCTTTCACAGGTTATCTTGTCCGTATACGCCCCAGCAAAACGGTAGAGTTGAAAGAAAACACCGTCACATAGTGGAAACTGGTTTGGCCATGCTTTTCAATGCAAATGCTCCTACCTCTTATTGGGTAGATGCGTTCAGCTCCGCCGTTTACATCATCAATCGTCTACCTACAAAGGTATTGAACAACAAGTCTCCTTTTGAACTCCTGTTTTCTGAGAGGCCCAATTATCATAACTTCAAGGTCTATGGCTGCCAAGTATTTCCATATCTTCGAGACTATGCAAATCACAAGTTATCTCCGAGAAGTCTTCCGTGCATCTTTATCGGTTATAGCTCTCAATACAAAGGTTATAGGTGTCTTGATCCGGAAACATCTCGAATCTATGTCACTCGCCATGCTCGTTTTGATGAACATTCTTTACCTTTTTCGGGCGCTACTTCATCTAAGGACTTAAACTCCTTGCAACTCGCAACCTTTTTGGAGCCTTTTTCCATACCTGAAGAATCATCAACAGTCACTGGTCCTTCTCCTCCGCCGACCTCACCGCATTTACCTTCTCTGTGTCCTCCTTGTTTTGATGATTTTCACGGTGATATCCCAACAGTACCGCAGCCCTTACATGCTGATCCGTCTGTTGTTTCAATCACTGAAGAGCAGCCAGTTCGTGTTACTTCCACACCGTCCCGGGTTGAAATTCCCTCTCAACAACCTGCTGCCTCATCTCAGCAGCCTCTGTCGGACGTTTTGGGTGATTCTTTGGCTACAAATCAGCTTACTGAATCAGTG
This sequence comes from Solanum appendiculatum, assembly GCA_018342035.1. Lineage (NCBI taxonomy): Eukaryota > Viridiplantae > Streptophyta > Magnoliopsida > Solanales > Solanaceae > Solanum > Solanum appendiculatum. The sequence goes on from JAGDQO010000428.1 coordinate 629,031, forward strand.
TCCTCTCCAACAGTTCACCCCATGGTAACTCGGTCCAAGGCGGGCATTTTTAAACCTTCCACTCGTCATCAAGCCAACTTAGCTCATCTTGAAACTCATCGCCTTTTTACAGCTTTATTTGCTTCCTCTGAACCAAGAGGGTTCAAGTCGGCTGCTAAGAACCCACAGTGGATGGCCACAATGCATGAGGAAATGACAGCTCTTACTCAAAATGCTACGTGGACCTTGGTGCCTCGTCCACAATCTAGCAATGTTGTTGGTTCCAAATGGGTTTTTCGCACTAAGTACAACTCAGATGGGTCTGTTGAACGTCTCAAAGCGAGACTGGTAGCTCAGGGATTCACTCAAATTCCTGGCTTAGATTATTCCCACACTTTTAGTCCGGTGGTTAAGGCTTCTACGGTAAGAATTGTTTTATCTCTTGCTGTCATTAACAATTGGAAGCTTCATCAGCTTGATGTCAAAAATGCATTCTTGCATGGTCATCTGAATGAAATTGTTCATATGGAACAACCACCTGGATTTGCAGACTCTCGGTTTCCTGATCATGTGTGTCGCTTGAACAAAGCCTTGTATGGCCTCAAGCAAGCTCCGCGTGCTTGGTTTCAGCGCTTAAGTTCCTTTCTTATCAACAATGGCTTTACGTGCAGTCGATCCGATACCTCTCTGTTTGTTTTCAAATGTGCCTCCTGCATTATGTACCTGCTCGTATATGTTGATGATTTAATCCTAACTGGAAACCGAACTGACATCATGGCTGCGTTCATCTCTCGTTTAAACCAGGAGTTTGCAATTAAAGATCTTGGAGATCTCAATTACTTTCTTGGTCTTGAAGTGACCTACACTGATAATGGTTTATTTCTCAGCCAATCCAAGTATGCTCGTGATATCCTTGAACGAGCAGCTTTACTTGATTCTAAGCCTGTGCACACTCCCTTAGCTCCTCATGAGTCATTCATCACCACTGGTGATCCCTTTCAAGATCCAACACGTTATCGGTCTCTAGTCGGTGCATTGCAGTATCTCACAATTACTCGTCCGGATCTGTCATATGCAGTGAATCAGGTTAGTCAGTTCTTACAGACACCGACTGTTTTTCATTTCCAGTGTGTCAAGCGAATACTTCGGTATGTCAAAGGCACACTTGCCTATGGCCTGTTGTTCACTAAGCCGAATGATGTTTCCATTCTTGGTTACTCGGATGCTGATTGGGCCAGATGTCTAGAAACTCGCCGATCTACTTATGGATACTCTATTTTTCTTGGTGGAAACTTAGTATCCTGGAGTGCCAAGAAACAACCAACTGTCTCCCGTTCAAGTTGTGAATCGGAGTATCGAGCCATGGCAAATACTGCGGCTGAAATTGTATGGATAACTCACTTACTTCGAGAACTTCATGCTTTGCCTCCTGATCGCCCCACGCTGTTATGTGACAATCGCAGTGCGCTCTTCCTCACACAGAATCCTGTGTCTCATAAAAGGGCAAAACACATTGACTTGGATTATCACTTCATTCGGGAGCTTGTGTCGTCTGGTAAACTCTACACTAAATTTGTCCCGACCACACTTCAGGTGGCTGACATCTTCACTAAGAGTCTTCCTAGGGGGGTATTAGAGTTACTTAATTTATTCTGTACACATATTGTAATTTACTTATTCTTGTGTACCACTTATGTAATACTTATGAAATATTTGTCAATATATAATATTCTCTACCTCCACATTGGGGGTTAGGTTTTCCACTCTAACAGTAAGGTTTCCAGCCAACTCTTGTAACATTGAACAAATTTCAGCGAGATTCTTCAACCACGAATCTTCAATTGTTCGAGATATTTGGTCCTCCATTGAAGACTTCTCAATGAAAGCACCAATGAAACAAACTCGATTCCAACACAAACACTGTTATATATACTAATCACTGAATACAATTTACGACTAGAATATACACAACAAAGGTAATAACACTCTAACTAAGGAGAGATTAACATAGAAAAAGAGAACTAGAAGGGGATGAGATACTAGAACAGAGAAAGGGGATGAGAGATAACTGACGGCCAAAGCTTCGACATAATTTGCATAACCGTTCTTTCTAATCCCTAGACCTTTTTAACAATAGCTATTTGGGCCTGGATCCAAATAAAACTCTCCAACATTTTACTCGGCCCAATAGTATCAACTGAATCAGTCTTATTTACCACGTCTAGCTCATATACCCTTATAGAGTTATCTTGGTTCACAACAGTTACACTATTTGGTTTACTCCTATCATATAACTATTGGGTTTCCTCAAATGTTCATTTAGGAACCAACTTGATCATTGTGTATTCAATATCTCATGACATAGTGTCCGCCCGCAACATGTTTGATAAATTGCCTGAAAGGAATGTGGTTAAAGATGTGTCGTCTTGTGCACGTTATATGGTTATCACATAGTTTGCGTATGCATGTTGGCTGTCAATGCAACTGCCCTCTACTTTTGTTTAAGTTGTTGTATCATTCACATACTTTAACTTCTGCAGAGACAGAAAGAAAGAGTTTGCGCCACATTAGGCTGCATATTATCCTTGTGGCATTGATGTATTCTTTTCTCAAAGAAAAATTGATTATATTGCTCCACTTGTGGAACTTCCTGTCATTGAACACTCTGGGACACTTCCACTCATTCTTGTAGTGAATATTCAGGTACCGTTTGATTTAGCTTTAGCTTTAAGAGAATAAGTGTATTTCTTCTTCTTTTATTTTCTTTTTTACTCCATTGCTCTGGGTGTCATTAAGTTGGTCTGATGGCTAATTTAAAGATAGGTAATTTTTGTGCTAAATATACACATGAAATGTGTTTGTGCTAAATATACACATGAAAGATAGGTAATTTAGAATAATTTAATTTTCCGCCAAAGGGGGTTCGAACCCCCTAAGCCCCAAGCTGGCTCTCTCCTGGGGTGGAGAGAGTACCTGTAGCTGTGATCAGATTTAGCTGGATGATAAATTTACGAGCTACAGAAAAGATCTGAAGGTACAAGGCAATATGTCCTATATTCTCTCAAGTAGAAAGCACTTTATGAAGTTTGCAAATTCTCTCATATTATCTTTAGGTTGCTGTTGCTCTGGAAAAAGTCACACTCTCAGATGAGTACTTCGTAGAAAGGAAGTTGTACATGGATTACGATTTCTACTCTGGTTTAATCTACAGGTATGCATAGTTTTACATGAATCATTACATAACTTAGTCTAGAATAATGTAGACTACTGTAATACATTGGCGCGAGTCCCTTGACGATCCTGATACCAAGACAATGAGACCAGCACAGGTAACATAACTATGGGCGAGGGAAAATCAGTTTACTTATGGGCGTGCACTAGTGTTTGAATAGAATGCACACCTCGTCTCATGATATGCAAATGTTTAATTTGCACACACCGTCTCATTCATATTGAAGGAAATATGTTCAAGTTCTTATTAAGTTGGTAATGATCTGTTTGTAGGGAGTAAATTATTTTGAGATTGATATAGATATGCACTGATTCAGTTACATCTCTAGGAAGGGTTGTGAAACATTCCTAGATAGGCAAAAGCTTTGTTCCTTGGATGTAGGCCTCACAATTCAGGTGAGTATCTGTATCTGACATCAAATTCTCTTCTTTTCAAAATCAATTGTAAGTCTAACATTATTGTAGCAGATACCTTGTGGAGTTTGTCGATGTGCGTGTAAGTTGACCCCTCAGACATCACAGTTATAGCAATGCAACGTCTTTTTTGGGTTTCAATACTGAAATTATGGTCCGATTAGCTTGGAAGTCACAGTGAAGAGCATTGGTAAGTATCAATCTGCAATTTTTTTTTTACTTCTCCATAAATAAAAATACAAATAATATTTGAAGTTTCCAATTTATGGAGTATTTCCTAAAACGTGTTCTTTTCCATAAATAAAAATACAAATAATATTTGAAGTTTCCAAAACGTGTACTTTTCTTAATTTTTCCCCACGTTATCGGTAATTCCCTTTTCTCATCAAATTAGGCTTCCCACTCACTTATCCTTTTCTAAATATAGAAACTCACTAATCCTATTCCTAATCAGTTTAGGTTTGCTAGTAATATTATAAATAAACTTGAAAGGGGGTAAGTCCCCCATTGGTAAACAAAATATTGATTTCTTCTCTCAATACTTGCAATATGTTGCCAACAGGGTTTGTATGCCACAACTGCTTCAAGAACTCTTTTGTTAGCGTTAAACCAATTCCCCCAATTGCTTCTTCTTTATCCTATTTAACCATTCACTTTAATTTCAGTATAATACATCAATTTTGGTATATAAGACCCAATGATCAAGCATCCGTGTCAAGGTGGTTAAAAGTCTGTTAGACAGCTGTTACAATTGTTGGTTTTAAAAGAGAAGAAATTGCAGAAAAAAATAAAAATATTAAAAGAATAAAAGGAAAGAAAGCTTAGAATATTTTAACGTTGAATGGTTAATCCTTTTCACTATTTAAGAATATAATTTATAATAAAACTAATAACTTCTAAACTTAAAATTAAGCAAAAAGATCTGCTGAAAATATCAAACTCCTAAAGTCACTAAAATACTATTTATGCAAAATTCAAATAAAATTCAACTCCTAATTAAAAGAGCTAACTAGTTGACTAGGTCTATTTAATAAAACTACTGCAGTAAAAACTTTACAATTCTAAAGCAAATATGCAACACTCCTCCTTGCTTTAGGAATTGCAAAATTTTGATCTTCTATCTTGGGATCTCCACGCTTGATAACCGAAAGTTACCTTGTAAATAGATCTGCAGATTCATCTTTGGGCTTGTAGTGAACTGAATTCACTTCTCGTTTTGAATGCAAATCTTGAGTACTAAGACATGTCTTCTTGCTTCATTTGCATCTTGAATTTAAACTTACCCGTTTTATTTTTCTGAAACATAGACAGCTCCTCCATTGCTTCTATTCCTTTAGAAACATTGAAATCTCCTTTAAAGCTAGCAGGTTCACATTTTGCTTGTACTTTTACAATTGGAGGATCGTCTTCTAATTTTTTATGATCTTTTTCATGTTTTACAGAAACATCTTCCATTTGAACAAATAAAAAATGTTTACCTTTCATCTTAATGTTTAAAACTTCTTTTCCAACATCATCACTAATGAAGCAATGCTTATCCTCAAAAGATACTTTGTATCCTTTTTTTACTAACTGAAAAATACTCAATAAGTTTTGATCAATATCAGGTACATAAAGAACATCTGAAATTGCCTTATTACCTGAATCTGTTTTGATGACAACAGTTCCCTTTCCTTTAACAAGAATCTAGTCACCACTTCCGATCCTAACTTTGAATATTTCAGTAGGCTTTAATTCTTTAAACAAACTCTTGTTATAAGTCATGTGGTTAGTGCAACCACTATCAATCCGCCAAAAATTTGTTGAAACCTTACTTGAGATACATGTTGCAACAAAAAGATGGCCTTCTTCTTCTTCTTTATTGACCACATGTGCATCTACTTCATGGTCCTCAAATTTATTTTTGTAAATCAATGCTTCATGGCCAAGTTGAATGCACTTGCTATACTTTGCGTTTGGCCTTTTCCAATATATGTATGGCGGATGACCCATTTTTTCACAGTGCTCACAAGGTGGATAATTTTTCAAATTTTTACCCCTGCTCTGAATTTTATGGCTAGCTGTTAAGGCTCCTTCAATCATAACATCTTGCCTCATAAGTCTTCTTTGCTCCTGTGCCCCTGAAAAGAATTTGACAACTCTACCAAGGTAATCTTGGACAAATCTTGCGTATTTTCTAAGGTAGTTATACGTGCTTCATATCTTTCGAGCACTGTAACAAGAATTTTTTCAACAATTCTTGCGTCTTTAAATTCAGCGTCTAGTAATCTTACCTTGTTCACAATGCCAAGTAATTTGTTTGAGTATTCTTTGACTGTCTCAGAGTCTTTCATTCTCTTCAACTCAAACTCTCTTATTAAATTCAATACTTGCATTCCTCGAATTCTTTCATCTCCAGCATATTCTTTCTTTAGATAATCTCAAATTTCTTTAGGTGATGTGAGAGACATAATTCTTGTGAAAATAGTTGTTGAAACAACAACAAATATAGTTACCTTCGCTTTAAACTTCGTGATTTTCTTTTCCTTGTGACTCTTGATTTGAGCTATGGTGGAATTATTTGGCAGTGAATTAATTTCATAATCCTCTTCCACAGCTTCCCAAAGATCAAGAGCTTCCAAGTAAGTTTCTATTCTCACAGCCCATAACTGATAATTTTCACCATAAAAAATAGATGGAGTCATTCGTGAAAAACTATTTTCAGAATCCATCTCTTCACTCACAGGTCCCTCAAGAAAAATGGCTCTAGATACCAATTGTTAGTTTTAAAAGAGAAGAAATTGCAGAAAAAAATAAAAATATTAAAAGAATAAAAGGAAAGAAAGCTTAGAATATTTTAACGTTGAATGGTTAATCTTTTTCACTGTTTAAGAATACAATTTATAATAAAACTAATAACTTCTAAACCTAAAATTAACCAAAAAGATCTGCTGAAAATATCAAACTCCTAAAGTCACTAAAATACTATTTATTCAAAGTTCAAATAAAACTCAACTCCTAATTAAAAGAGCTAACTAGTTGACTAGGTCTATTTTAATAAAACTATTACAGTAAAAACTTTACAATTCTAAAGCAAATATTCAACCGTTTGTTAGACAACTGGCATATTGATTAGTGGAGTCTTAGTCAGTTGGTGAAATAGTTAGTAGCTAACAGTGTATATAACAATCTGAGTTGTACAGATCTTATAGTTTTTTCACAGAGCAATAAGAAACATTTTCCTTTCCCTGCTACATTCTCTCTTCCTCTCAGTTAGGTCAAATGGCAACATGTTATCATTGCCATTAATGGAGCTTGCTAGCTCTTCTGACATGGTATCAAAGCAGTGAATAATGATCTCTCCTGCTTTTTTTTTTTCTTCGATTGCTTAGTTTTACCTCACTTTATCTTAGCTTCTTCTCCAATTTCTTCTGCGAATTGAACAATGGCAGAGAGAATAGATCACACTCATCCGCCCTACATACATCCATCGGATAACTCAGGCATCGTACTTATTCCAGTCCAGTTGAAAGGATTTGAGAACTACGGGCTGTGGAAGCGATCGATGTGCATCACGTTGCAAGCTAAAAGGCAGCTAGGGTTCGTTACAGGCACATGCACGAAGGAGACATTTCGCTATGAACATCACAAACACTGGGAGACTTGTAATGCGTTGGTATTATCATGGATCATGAATACAGTTGCACCAAATTTACTGAGTGGTATTATGTATGCTTCGAATTCTTATCTTGTTTGGCAGGACCTGATAGAAAGGTTTGACAAGGTGAATCGTATGAGGATTTTTCAATTACACAAGGAAATCGCAACAATTTTGCCAAGTACAAGTTCAATGGCTGATTATTTCACTAATTTGAAGGAGTTATGGGCAGAGTTTGATGCTATGGTGCCATCACCCAACTGTGGCTGCCGTAGGTCAAAGAAAATTATTGAACATCTTCAGCAACAAAGATTATTGAAGTTTCTGAGTGGCCTAAATGACACATATGATCAGGCAAACCGCCATATTCTCATGAAGACCACAAAGCCTACTTTGAATCAAGCATATGAGTTGATTATTGAAGATGAGAGCCAAAGAGGTAGTACTAGCTCTTTGGCTCCACAGTGCTGTAAGGTATTGGGGTTTGTGTGTGCAAAATGCAGTGTACTTAATCAATAGGATTCCCTCCGCTATTTTGCTAGGTAAAAGTCCTTTCGAAATCTTTTACAGAAGACCAAATGTCCAGCACTTAAGGGTCCTCGGGAGCTTGTGTTATGCTACTATCACCAAGGATGTTGGTGACAAGTTTGGTCCTAGGGCTGAAAAGGTTGTTCACCTAGGATATTCTAGCACACAAAAGGGTTACATCCTTTACAATCTTACTACTAAGCTTTTCTTTGTAAGCAGGGATATGGTTTTCAAGGAACATATTTTCCCCTTTCAAGAACATGGATCTTCTCAAGTTGGATCTTCGATGCAAGTCCCAAAATCTCCTATTTTTCCTTTTGAGGATCCGCTAGATTTCGTTCCAGAGCAGATGTTGTCATGGACTCCAGAGACTTGTTAGCTTCACCTTCCACCTCTCCCATGGGTGATGGTGAGGCACTTTCTTCACTTCCTATGGAGACAAGAAAGTCTACTAGAACTTCCAAGAAACCTCATTGGCTTCAGGATTTTGTTCATGCTTCCTTGCCTTCTAACACTGCAAATTCTTCTTCAGCTTCCACTTGTCTATATCCTCTGTCAAATTATATGTCTTATGCTTCTCTAGCTCCTTCTTATTATGACTCTATATGCAACTATTCATCTATCAGAGAGCCTACTTCTCATGAAGAGGCGTTGCAAGATGGGATGTGGTTGGAAGCTATGCAATAGGAACTTCAAGCTCTATCTGAGAAGAAGACTTGGGGTTCTAGTTGACTTACCACCTGGCAAAAGGGTTTTCGGGTGCAAATGGGTTTTTAAAGTAAAGTACAATACTACAGGAAAGGTGGATAGAGATAAGGCAAGGTTGGTCGCCAAGGGTTACACCCAACAGGAGGGTCTAGATTATGAGGAGACCTTCTCTCCTGTAGTGAAAATGGTTACTGTCAGGGCAGTTCTATCTTTAGCTGCAATGAATAGGTGGAAGTTACATCAAATGGATGTTTTTAATGGCTTCCTCCAAGGTGATTTGGAGGAAGATGTCTATATGATGCAACCCCCTGGTTTTTCCAACAAGGGGAAGTCTCTTAAAGTATGCAAGCTTCAAAAATCTTTTTGTGGACTTAAACAAGCCTTGAGGCAATGGAACATGAAACTCTCAGAAGTACTTTTGAGTTCTGGGTTCACTCAAAGTCATCATGATTACTCTTTATATACTAAGATGGTTGGAGTTCATACGGTGATCATTCTAGTGTATGTGGATGACCTCTTAATCACCGGTTCATCCTCATTCTTGATTCTCCAGACTAAGGACTTGCTCAAGCAGCATTTCAAAATCAAGGACCTGGGGGAGATGAAGTACTTCCTAGGTTTAGCTGGCTCTAAACCAGTCGGTACACCTTTGGAGGTGAATCAAAGGCTCACTAGTGTGCAATATGACAAGGAAATGACAACACAAACAAATGAGCTACTGGAAGGCTCCACTAGTTATCAGAAGCTGATAGGGAAATTATTGTACCTTACAACGACAAGGCGTGACATAGCCTATGTTGTACAAAATCCCAGTCAATTTATGCATATGCCCAAGAAGACACACATGGAAGCAGCTCTCCGAGTTGTGAGATACCTCAAGAATGCGCCTGGCTTGGGGATTCTATTATCATCTCAAACTTCTAGAGAGTTGACTGTTTACTGTTGTTAGAATTCTACGAATATTCTATATCATGTGTAAATTTAGTAGTTAGCTTGATTTACTCCTAGATTTACTCTAGCTTGATTTGATGTTGATTTGTATTGATTAGGTATTGATTTTCTTTCCTTTTTAGGAAATGTATACTTAGCTATTTAAACCCCAATAGCTTGTGGGAATAATCAAGCAGTGTTCTTTCTCAAACTCTTATCTTCTCACATGGTATCAGAGCTTTCTTTAGTGAGAAAACAAGAATAATAAGAGAACAAAATTGCTGAGAATTTTTTTTCCAACAAAACCTCCACTGTTCTGCAACTCCGACTCTCCAGGGGTATTATGCATATACCAGTACCACTTACGATCGGAATCCTTGCAGCTTGTGGTGTGGCAGTTTTTTTTTTCCAGCCACTGAACGGCAAGCAGTTCTCCAGTTTTTCCAGATATGTTCTTCAGGGTTTTTTTTCCCAGAATTTACTTTATTTTTGAACACTACTAGATCTATTTTTCATGTCTCTCGGATTCGATATGTTTAGCACTAAATCTGTGAGTTCCACTAACCCAAACTGTAGCATCACTACAGAACCTTTGACAGGAAGTGCAAACTATTTATCTTGGTCCTCCTCAGTTCAATTATGGTGCAAGGGACAAGGTGTTCAGGATCACTTGGTTACACAGGCCAAGGATATTACTAAAAAAGATAGGGGCGAATGGGAGAAGATTGATGCTCAATTGTGTAATATGTTATGGAAATCTATTGATTCAAAGTTGATTCCATTGTTTCGCCCATCCCAAACTTGCTTCTTAGTTTGGGAAAAGGCTCGTGGGCTATACACAAATGACATATCCTACTTTTATAATGTGATTTTTCGGTTGACTAACCTTAAAAAGTAGGAATCGGATATATCAACTTATCTTGGACAGGTTCAGGCGGTTATGGAAGAATTTAATGAGTTAATGCCCGCTACTCCAAGTGTTGAAAAGCAATTAGAGCAGCGTGAGAAGTTGTTTCTAGTTGTTATACTTGTTGGACTTCCATCTGATCTTGATTGAGTGCGAGATCAAATTTTGGCTAGCTCTACTGTTCCAGTTATGGATGACTTGTTTGCTCAATTGTTATATTAGCTGCACCACCGATGTCGTCTAGTCATCCAGTACCACCTGCAGATTCTTCTGTCCTAGCATTTCATACTGCATTTCAGACCGAAAATCATCATGGAGGCCAGCATTAGGAGTGTGCATCGGTCGGTTCGGTTCGATTTTATGCATTATCGGTTCGGTTTATCGGTTTTCAGTTTTTAAATATGCTAACCCAATAACAAACCAATAAGATATTCTTTATCGGTTTTCGGTTTATCGGTTTTTGGTTGTTATCGGTTCAATTTTTGGTTTACCCAATAAGAATATGTCCATAAAATAATATATGACTTCTCACTTATCTAAATGCTTTGATATAGTGAAACAAGAAAGATAATGAGAAATTGCATTAATAAGAGCAAACGTAGTACGAAGGCTACACTTACATGTCACTGCCCAAACATAGTATGGAATTTTTGAGGTTAATCAAATTACAGATACAAACTTGCAAAAGCTACAACTTACAGTTACAAACTAAAACCAAAACTAAAATCAAATAGTCCAACAAGACTAAAACTAAAACTAAAATCAAATAGTTACAATTGTGAACCCTTACTTTAGTCTTTAGGTTTTGACTAAATAGTAAAAACTAAAGCGGCCTAGTGTGAAGTGGGCAGAGTACTAATAATTTGATATAATTATAGTGTCTAGTTATATATTAAATTATTAATATTTAATATTTAGGAAGGGTAAAGGAGTAAATTATTACCGTGTTATTGGGTTATTGGTTTACCCAATAACCCAATAGTAAAAACCGAAACCGAACCAATAACCCAATAACTTTTTTTTATACACCCATTAAAAATCCGATAACCCAATAACCCAATAACATTTTTTCGGTTCGGTTTATTGGTCGGTTCGGTTTTTGCACACCCCTAGCCGGCATGGGAAACAACTGCCAAGATGTGGTTATTGTAACAAATTGGGTCATACCTGTGATGTGTGCTACTCTCTACATGGTAAACCAAAGAATGCTCATGTTGCTCAAACTGAATACACCAGTAATCCCACCAATCAATTGTTCTCTTTGTTTGAGGTAGAATACAATGACTTTCTTCAGTATCAGGCGAGTGAGCAGACATCTTCATCAATGGCTTCCGTTGCCCAAGTCGGTAATCCTGTTAATCGTGTTGCTTGTATCTCACAGTCCACCACACTTGGCCCTTGGGTTATAGACTCAGGTGTTTCTGACCACATTTTTGGTAACAAATCTTTATTGTCTAATATTAACATTTCTGGTAACAAATCTTTATTGTCTAATATTACTTACTCTGAGTCCCTTCCCACTGTTACATTAGCTAATGGTTCTCAGACCATGGCAACCGAAGTCGGTAAAGCCTATCCCTTACCTTCCTTGACTCTAATTAATGCTCTTTTTGTCCCTAGTTGTCCCTTTAGCCTCTGGTCAATAAGTCGTTTGGCTAAGGCTTTAAATTGTTTTGTCTCATTTTTTAGTGACTTTTATGTCATACGGGACCTCAGTACGGGAAGGATGATTGGCGAAAGGGCATGAGTCAAATGGACTTTATTATCTCAATTCTCACAAATCTATTACAGTTTGTTCAATCTCAGACTCTCCAGATTTAATCCACAGACGATTGGGAAACCCTAGTTTAACCAAACTTGAAAAGATGGTACCTAGCTTGTTCAAATTGTCTAAGTTAGATTGTGAGTCATGTCAATTAGGGAAGCACACCCGAGCTACCTACTATATTTACACATGCTATAGAATATTCCTAGGATTCTAACAACTGTGATGTTGATTGGGTCACATGCCCTATGACCAGGAAGTCAGTGAGTGGATTTATCGTGAAGTTAGGAGATTTATTGATCTCTAGGAAATCAAAGAAACAAAAATATCAAGGAGTTTAGCATAGGCTGAATACAGAAGAACGGCTAGTGCAACTGCGGAAATGGTGCGGCTAATTGGATTGTTCTCTGATTTGAATTGGAAAGTGAAGTTGTTCTGTGATAGTAAGGCAGCATTACAGATTGCTGCCAACCCTATCTATCATGAGAGGACAAAACCATATCGAAATTGATTGTCATTTTGTTAGAGAAAAAAATACAAGAAGGAATGTTGGAGACAGAACATGTGAGAACAGAGTTACAGTTAGCAGATTTGTTGATGAAAGGGCTCGGTAAAGCACAACAAAACTTTCTGTTGTCCAAGCTTGGAATATTCAATATTTTTCACACTACTCAGCATGAGGGGGAGTGGCAAGGTGGTTAAAAGTCTGTTAGACAACTGTTAGAGTTTGTTAGAAAGCTGGCATGTTGATTAGTGAAGTGTTAGAACCCCTTTAATCTACCAACGGTTTACATACGGAAGATTTAAGGAAATTAGAAAGTAGATTACTTTAGGTTATAAGTTATTTATTTTTCCTATTTCTGTGTAGTAGTTGTTTGTAGTTGCTTACTACAACTTTTAATTATTTATGTTTTTATTTTTTGTGTAGCAGTTATTGCAGTAAGGAGGTTATTCCTCCACTTTCTCATTTCAGTTGTAGTAGGAAGTTATTTTCTTTGTTTTCAGATGGGTGGTTAATCCACCAGTGTTGTATTTAGCATATTTGAATTTAGTGAAATGCTATGTAGAAATTACTAAGTCTTTGAGTACTTCAAACAACTTAGGAGATTGCAGGTTCTCTCTTAACAAACCAGCACCATACATCGTAGGAAGAAAACATCCTATTTCACACTACAACGCCCCATAACCAGATCCATATCAGGGGACCATAATTGTAACACCCCAAAAATTTACTCTTAGAATCCGAATCATTCGTTTTAAGTATATGATTTAAGATTCGTTTTAAGCTTGAACCAGGTGATGTACTACTTGATCATGTGTTTTAAGATCCTTTACCGAATGTAGAAAGGGTATCGAAAGTGATTTAGGGTCATAAGGAACCTCTAACACTAAGTCAAGTTCAAAACTTTTCTACCGGCTAAGTTTTTCGCATTAGTTCATGCAAGGGTCAACTTCAAATGACCATATCTTTCAGTATATGAAGAACTACATGAACCATAATCTATCAAATTAAAGGTCTATGAGTCTTCTTTCCAACGCTACCAAGTTTGCATCAATTGGAGTTCAGAGTAAAATGATATGCCCATTTTACTAGGTACTATCTTGCAATGCGCCGGCGTGGCCGAGGCATTTTTTCTCGCAGGCGCGCGCCGAGGCAGCAGTTAATGCCTTCCTGCACATTTGGCTGTGTGCCTGAGGCGTTTTCCATATGGGCGCGCGAGCGTCTGAAGTCTTTTAAAAACCTCCAAAAACGTAGTTCACTAGTTCATAAATTTACCCTAGAAAGAAAAGTTTTCAAGAAACTAACTTCCTCCAAGGTTCATCCATCATCCAAGGTAAGATTTGACAATAGAACTTCATAATTTCTTCATCTTAACATGAATTAATAACTCCTACTTATGAAATTCATAGATTTTTCAAGAAAGGTCCTTAAGAACTCATCTCTAAGGTTCAAGAAACAAACTCCTGCCATCTTTTCATCCAAAGATCTCACCTTTCTCACGAATTTGGAGCGTATAAGGTATGTAAGGTTATTCATAGTGTTGGACTAGTTCGTCCTCACGCCCTATATCTCAATTCAGTCAGTAGCAAGTTGGATCTAGGGTTCTACCCCTAGTTTTATGAAATTCTTGATATGAGTAATGTTCTTGTTCCAAATTCTAAATTCTTATAGTATGAGATTGCAATATTATGTGCATTGATATCCTTGAGTTGTTGTTCATGCTTATATTTCACATTAACCATAGTTGATGAGATTTTTTATTGAAAGTTTTTGTGCATTTATTTCTATGCATTGATTTTGGAATTTTAAATTGAGTTCAAGAGTATTTTAAAGTATCTTTTGAGAAAAGTTTAAGGGAACACAAATGGTTCCAAAAGTGCTATTTTCACATTGAGAAAAGAACTACTATTTTTAAGAAGAGCATAAATGGTTTACAAAAGCAGTTCAGCCAGATAAAGAGAAGTTCAGTTACCCCTTAAAGAAAGTATTATTTTTCACATTGAAAAGAGAGTATTATTTTCAGAAAAGTGTAAAGAGTTTTCAGAAAGATTGAATACAATTCAGTTACCTCTTAAAGAAGCCTTTTTGAGTAATTATCTTAACCCAGTGAGTATTTTACATGAGCATACAGTTATATATTTTGGGAGTAGTATTGAGCACCGATATGGGGGAAGGTTTAGATAACTCATAGCCCCCATAAACTACGTAGCCAGCGTAGATAGGATCATACCACAAGACGGACGACTCCTCACCTACCTCAAGAAGGCTTTTTAGTGGATCCATCAGTTCAGATGCATTCTATACTCTGGCAAGGTATAGGGCGGCTCTCGCAACGTGGGTAAGGCGTTGTATCATCGCGAGACTCATAGTGATGGTTGTCGGTTAGAGAAACTCCCAAGTAAAGTATATTTATATATATATATATATATATCAGTTCAGTATTTACTTTTATTGCATCCATACAGTAAGAGCATTAAATGATTTTCATCATGACTTATGTTATTCTTTAGTTGAGCTACTTTTAGCCTTTCTCTTCAGTAATTTATTTTATTTAGCCCGATTACATACTCATACATTCAACGTATTGATGTCATTTGACCTGCATCTTTTCATAATGCAAATTCAAGTACTTAGGATCTTCAACAGGCGTTCTGTTGAGATCACATCATCCGTTTTTCAGCTTTTGGTGAGACCTCCTTGCTTTCGGAGGACTCCAGTTTTACGATTTGTTAGTAGTAGTATTTTGAGGTGTCGTGGGTCTTGTCACGACACCTATCTTTATACAGTAGAGGCTTCACAGATAGACAGTCTTGGTCAATCTTTTAGTATTCAGTTTCAGATATTTTATTTAAAACTTTTTGTTTAATACTCAGTATTCTCAGATAACTTTAAGATTTAATAAGTTGTTTTAAAATAATTTTTCAGTTTTGATGCTTGTGTATGCTTGACTTACTCTTCCGCTTGTAGTCAGCCAGGATGTGGATTCGCTTGGGGACCAGCAATGATTCTCAAGTGCTGGACACATCCAGGGTGTAGGCTAGGGTCGTGAAAATAACAACTTGGTATTAGAGACGGGTGTTATGGGAGATCAAATTCAACATCAATTGGCACAATTGGTGAACTTGTTTCAAGAAGAACCTGCGGCCAATTTAGTGAGACATGAAGTAATAAATGTCGCTTAGATGCACTCACAAAGGATTTAGCGAATTCGAAGATCGATTCTGAATCAACTGAACATACCAGTCAGAATTGGGGTTGGAAGGGTAAAAGTGGAGTGGCGGGAAGGTCAGGATCAGATGCAATAGGAAGTTCCATCATTCCTAGGTATACAAAGTTGGATTTTCCATGATTTACTGGCCAAGGGGACCCTTTGGGATGGCTGAATAGATGTGACCATTTTTTTCGACACCAACAAACTCCAGAGGAAGAAAAAGTTGGACTTGCTTCTTTTCATTTTGAGGGGAATGCACAACTTTGATTTCTTCAACTAGAGACAGATATGCCTCAACCGTCTTGGGAGGAATTCAAACGTTATTATAACCTACGTTTTGGGCCACCAATCAGAAGTCAGAAGTTAGGAGAATTGGCTAAGTTGTGCCAGATTGGGTCCGTGGCAGATTACCAAGAAAAGTTTAAGCAATTAGTTTCCCGGGCTGGTACACTCACACAATCGCAAAAGATTGAACTTTATATTAGCGGTCTTGTGGATTATGTAGCAATTGAGGTTGAATTGCATAATCCTCTAGATTTGGCTACGGCGATGAGTTTATCCCGGCTTTATGAACATAAGGGACAACATTTTCGTTTGCAACTGTTAGATGCCCGCAGATCCAAAACAACAGATTTCTCACCTCCGCTGCGTACCAAATTTGTAAGGAAACTGACTAGATCTGAGATGGATGAAAGGAGGCTTAAGGGTCTTTGCTTCAACTGAGATGAAGTCTTTACTCGGGGCCATCAGTGTTAGAAATTATTCTTGATTGATTCCATAGACGAATAGGAAGAGTCTCTGGAACATGAGACAAATCCTAATATAGATCAACCTGAAATTTCTTTGCAAGCCATCATTGGTGTCACAACTCTACAAAATATGCGCTTACAAGACCAATTGGTAGGGAATCCAGTGGTGTCATTAGTCGATTCTAGAAGTACTCATAACTTTTTGAACTCTAAAATTGTGTCACAATTCAATCTTCAAGTTGAGAGGCGAGAAGGGCTACGAGTAGTAGTGGCAAATGGAGAACGGGTCAGGAGTCCGGGACAATGCGAAGGAGTTTCAATATGGTTTGGTAATTATGCTTTCCATATTGATCTATATGTCCTTAATCTAAGTGGATTTGATGTGGTTTCTAGGTGTGAATTGGCTTAAGACCTTAGGACCCATAATGTGGGACTTTACAGATATATGGATGTCATTCTTCACAAACGGGAAACAAGTGGAGTTACAAGGTGTTAAGTCTCCTGATCCAACTCAAGGAGCAAAAACTCATGTTATGCTGGCTAACAAAGATAATTAGGAAGAGTTGCAGATCATTTTGAAAGATTTTGCTTGCCTCTTTTATGAACCAGTAGGGCTCCCTACTAAATGTGATTGTGACCACAAAATTGTTCTAAAACCAGGGACAAAACCTGTTCTGGTTCGGCCATATAGATATCCACATAATCAGAAGGATGAAATTGAAAGGCAATGTTCAGAGATGTTGAAGCAAGGAATAATTCAGCCAAGTCAGTCTCCATTCTCTTCCCCGGTGCTTCTTGTTCCTAAATCTGATGGTTCTTGGCGTATGTGCATTAATTATCGCGAGTTGAATGCAAAAACAATCAAAGATAAATTTCCTATTCCAGTAATTAAAGAATTGTTGGAGGAACTGTTTGGGGCTAAATATTTCTTTAAATTAGACTTACGCCAAGGTTATTATCAAGTTCGTATGAAAGAGGATGATGTGGAGAAAACTGGTTTTCGTACTCATCATGGGCTATTTAAGTTTTTGGTTATGCCCTTTGGCTTAACCAATGCTCCATCTACCTTTGAATCATTAATGAATGAGCAATCAAAGTGTTCATTTTCCCAAACTGAAATTGTTTATTTGGGCCACCTCATCACCGATGATGGAGTTTCTGCTGATTCCAGCAAAATTTCAGCCATGACTGAATGGTCCAAACCTACAACTCTTGCGAGGTTTCCTAGGCCTCACAGGATATTATCGTAAGTTTGTGGAAAATTATGGATCCATAGCTAAACCATTATCAGCCATGCTCCGTAAAAATTCATTCATATGGATAGATCAATCAACACAAGCTTTCGAAAAACTCAAGAATAAACAACCCATTGCCTTTTTTAGCAGAGTATTGGTAAGAAGACACCAGCCAATGCCCGCTTATGAAAAAGAATTGATAGGTCTAGTGAAAGCTATTTGGCATTGGCTCTCTCATTTATGGGGACAACACTTCATAGTTCATACTCATCACTACAGTTTGAAGTTTTTATTGGAACAAAAGGCACTGACTCCTCCGCAACAACATTGGTTGGCCAAGATTCTTGGTTACTCATGTTCAATTGAATACAGGGCTGGTCATTTAAACACTGTAGCCGATGCCTTATCCCGTCAAGATAATGAGGAAGCTATGCTTCTTGCCATTTCCATGCCTCAATTGAGCCTTTTTAATGATATCAGAAATGAACAACAAAACTCTCCTGATGTTCAGCAGTTAGTATTTGTTGTCCATGATGGTACTGCATCAGATCAGTGGAGCGTCAAGAATGGGTTGCTTCTGTATAAACACCAAACATTCTTGGCATCAAACTCTCCTTCCATTCAGACAGTCATGACTGCCTTGCATAACCAGGGACATGAGGGGTACCAAAAATCACTTTTTCGGATTGCAAGGGATTTCCATTGGACAGGTATGGAGCATCATATTCACGACTTTGTTCGTGCTTGTGGTGTTTGCCAGCGACATAAAACAGAAACTTTGCAACCTGTTGGTCTTCTTCAGCCTTTATCAGTCCCGGAGCACATATGGTCAGATATTTCATTGGATTTTGTGGAAGGCTTACCTACTTCCCGTGGAAAAATGTAATCTTAGTGGCGGTAGATCATTTCTCCAAATATTGCCACTTATTATCAACTACTCATCCATATTCTGCAGTAAGTATTGCCCGACTATTCTTTGACAATATGTTCAAATTATATGGCTTACCAGTAAGCATGGTTAGTGATAGGGATGTAACTTTCGCAAGTGCTTTTTGGAGAGAACTCTTCCGCCTGAGTGGTACCAAGTTGTGTTTTAGCTCAGCGTATCACCCTCAATCTGATGGCCAAACTGAAGTTGTCAACCGGACTGTGGAGATGTACTTGAGGTGTTTTACCAGTGCACATCTTACCAAATGGATGGACTGGTTGTCCTGGGCAGAATATTCATACAACACCAGTTTTCATTCTTCCTTGAAAATGACACCCTTTGAAGTGGTGTATGGACGTCCTCCGCCACGTCTTTTGCCTTATTCCCCTGGAATTTCCAAAATGGATGCAGTGGATATAGCGTTACGTACTCAGGATCAAATTCTGCAGTCCCTGAAATAGAATTTATTGCATGTTCAACAGAGAATGAAGGCTACTTTTGATTCCAAACATCGACATGTTGAGTTTCAGGTGGGGGATAGAGTTCTATTGAAGCTATAACCATATAAATAGCTTTCTGTGTGTACTCGTCGTCACCATAAATTGTTACCTAAGTTCTATGGTCCTTACAAAATAGAGCAGCGTATTGGGCCTGTGGCTTATAAATTAGTGTTTCCACCAGGTACAAAACTTCATCCAATTTTTCATGTCTCTAAATTGAAGCTTTTTCATGAAGGAGACTTTCCAGCGCTACTCTTCCTTCAAGTTTGCCAGAAGCTCCCTCACCCCAACCTTTAACTGTGCTTGAACATCGGGTTGTTCGTACTGTATCTGAAGTCTTGATACATTGGCAGCATACTTCTCCAGCTGAGGCATCATGGGAAACTGTTTCTTCCATGCAGCAACGCTTTCCACACTTCCCGCTTGAGGACAAGCGTGATTTGAAAGGGGAGAGTAATGTTAGCACCCCTTTAGTCTACCAATGGTTTACACATGGAAGATTTTAGGAAATTAAAAAGTAGATTACTTTAGCTTATAAGTTATTTATTTTTCCTATTTCTGTGTAGTAGTTGTTTGCAATAGATTATTACAGCTTTTAAGTATTTATGTTTTTATTTTCTGTGTAGCAGTTTTTGCAGTAAGGAGGTTATTCCTCCACTTTCTCATTTCAGTTGTATTAGGAAGTTATTCTCCTTGTTTTCAGATGGGTGGTTCACTAGTGTTGTATTTAGTATATTTGAATTTAGTGAAATGTTATGCAGAAATTACTAAGTCTTTGAGTACTTCAAACAACTCAAGAGATTGCAGGTTCTCTCTTAACTAACCAGCACCATAGATCATAGGAAGAAAACATCCGATTTCACACTACAGCGCCCCATAACCAGATCCATATCAGGGGACCATAACATGGAGTCTTAGTTTGTTAGTGAAATAGTTAGTAGCTAACAGTGTATATAACAATCTGAGTTGTACAGATCTTATAGTTTTTTTCACAAAGCAATAAGAAACATTTTCCTTTCCCTCCTACATTCTCTCTTCCTCTCAGTTAGGTCAAATGGCAACATGTTATCATTGCCATTAATGGAACTTGCTAGCTCTCCTGGCAATCCGAATATCGGGGTGGAATACGAGACTGTTCAACCAAGTCGACCCAAATTATTATTCATCTTTCTGATACCATGCCCTATGAGAAACTCGATCACGCTATATCACAAGTGTTTATGCATTTTAAGGACGAGTTTGAAGATCAGCAACACGGTATAGTTGAACAAACAACTCATAAGTTGCAAAGCATCACGACTACTGAGATGTAAGAGGTATGTGTGCATGTGGAATTACAGATTGATCACTATTGCGATGGTAGAATTTTGTTAGCATTGGAAGAATCATCATCCGTGGATGGAATGGTGCCGACAAGTAAATCATCAATAGAGTTGCTAGAGCCGATGGAAGCTGATAAAAGAAATAGCAACGATGAGTGTTTGGTATGTCTAGATGAGCTAGGGGTGGAAACTGAAGTATTGCGCTAACCTTGCTCTCATATGTTTCATGCTGAGTGTATTACCAAGTGGTTAGAGAATAGCCATTACTACCTGCTTTGCCGCTTTGCGATGCCCACCGATTAGACAAGACTGCATAAAGGACCAACAATCTAAAGCCAAAAACAATTTTGTAGACGTATTTTGCAGTAGATTATATTGCTACTATTACTAGGAGATGTGTAATTAGTTGATTTTTTTAAGTGATATTCTTTGATGTGTAATGTATGCAGTACTGCACTGAACAAATAAAAAATGGATTATAAATTTGGTGTATTATGAATATTCATTTTTGTCATATATTTGTTGGAATATTATAGTATTTTGTTTGAATGATTTCAAATTGTGTAATGAGTTATATGGTTTGATATCTTATGAAGTTTATAATTATTACTTCCTTTGTCCAACAATAGTTGTCCACTATACTAAAAATAGATGTCCAACAATACTTGTCTAATTTAAAAAATCAAGAGATAATTTATTTTTTGTGCCTATTTTACCCTTGCTATTAAATACTATTTATCATCTAACACATTTCTCAAAGCATTAGATTTAATAAAGTCAAAGGATAATATAGTAATATTACTGCTATTATTTATTATTTCTTAAGGGTGTGTCAAGTCAATAGTGGATAACTATTGTTGGACGGAGGGAGTAGTTATTGGCCTTCAATTCACATTATTGTTCTAGTTATAGACTGTAAGCCTTGTCCGTAGAAGTCAGACAAAAATTCAAGTTTCGGGATGTTAATTTACGAACTAGTCTACGACCCATAGACTAGACCCGTAAATCACAAACAAATTTCCAATCTCTGAAGTCGATCTATGAATCTCACCTACGGTCTGCAGTTACCATGTATCAATTCTGGTTTTATTGCTCATTCGGATCATGCTCTGTTGCTCACACATGCTCAATACATTGATGGTGTCTTTGTCATAGATGATGCTGCTCTCTTTCCCACAAATCGTCAACCCCACAATCATTACAGAAATTCCTATCAAATTTCAAGAAATACTTTTGGCAATCACTTGGCTCCACATAACTACTCTGTTTTCTGGGATCAAATTGATGATGCCTAATGTCACCACTGATGATGTGAATCAATTAATAGTCGCAATGCAAAATCTTGATCGCAACTTTGGTAGTCGTCTCAGTGGACAGCCATTTGATTATAGAGCGTTGCTTCATCTACCTGCCCATCACACTGAAGAAGGCCACCAGCAGCCGGAGATGCAAAAAAGAAGTTATTGTGCTGATAAGGTTGAAGTTGATTCAGAAGAGATATGTTCCATATGTCTATCTGAATATGTAAATGATGACACAATTGGTACACTTCATTGTGGACATGAATATCACGCTACTTGCATAGAGAAATGGCTGCTGAGAGGCAAGAAGAGTTGTCCAATTTGTAGATCTTCAGTTTTGCCATCACAGCAACACACACAAACTTAACTTTTCTTTTTATTATAAGTTGTTAGTCTTAGTTAGCTACAGATTGTTTTTATTGGTCATTGGTTGACCATCTAAATTTGAACAATTTTTATTCAGTTGATGTAATGATTTTTTTTGTATGAAGTAATAAAACCGCACAGAGCAGTGTGGTTTCTCTAATTGCCTTACTATTGGATGACTACTGTCCTCTCAAACACCAGGTACCCATGCTCTCTTCAGTCTGCATAATTTTAGTTTCTATTACATGTTCCATAGCTTTCTCTGCCATGTGCGACGTTTAGTAAAAGGTCCTACGCCAACAAACTATTCACTGCTAATATTCGTCTAAACAGTGTGCTGGCAAGTCGAGATTTGATGCTCTTTGCTAGCAATTTTATAATAAATTTGTGTCATGTTTGGTCTTTGTTCATATTTTTCGAGCAACATAGCATTATGGTTATCAACGAAAAATTTGCTTTCATTGTTGTATATTGAACATGAAAATTACAAATATACTATTCGAGTATTCAAGATACTTCAAGAAGTGCTTACAAGTTGGCTTTGCTTATTACCATCACTAATACACAACAAAAACAAAATGAACTGAAAGGTCTCACTCATTGATATACTAATTTAAATGATTTTTTTTCATACAAACAAGTATATACTATATGTTCGAGCATAATGCGCAGATACATATACTAGTTCGCTTAATAGGAAGGAACTCTAAATATTCACACATACTGGTTGAGTATCTCATCAACTGGTGTATATTTAACATCTGGATAAATCTCTGATGCCTCTACTCCAAATGATGGATCAATTTCAAAATTAGTCTGTTCACCCGTCACAAAAGCAGGGTAAGAGATTGATAATGCCATATTCAATGGAAACGAGGCTTCTGCAAGAAATACAAACAACAAGTTACGCCCCATGGACAAGACTTGACACTAAGGCTAGAATGAATGTTTTACCTTGTATGTTCTTGAAAAGTTGTTCCTCTGATACATATATTCTTTCAAGATTCTTTCCAATTTTTGTTCTCCCACAAGGATACCAATTCGTTTAATGTAATTATATTGTGCGGAGGCTTGATATATAGGATTTTTGTTAAGCGTTTTTGGATCATCCACAGCCTTTATGGTATAGGTACCAATGTCTTCTTCCTTGTTAAAAATAACTGTAGATATAAAAGGAGTTAGTAGGAAAATGTGTTTTTCAGCTTGTATGAATAATTTGAATCAAATTAGAGTTCACCTTTAGTATTGCCATCTCCTATAATGACAACAGTGTCTTCAGGAGGACCTTCAGTTCCAAGTTGTGCCAAATTTGGAAGAAAATAATCAGCACAATAGAAGTTAGCAGCATAAGTGAATGCTATTCCTTCAGATTGAACAGCGCGACGAATTTGATTTTAGTATTAAATATAGCTGTTTTAGCAGGCTCAACGGCATGGACACGATCTATATCATTCCCATATTCAGAGGGAAAGAATCGCTGAAAGCAAGAGGCAATAAGAAGAAGTTATTTTGCTAATTCCACGAAATAATACTATAAAACAGTAAAATGAAAAACTCATAATTAGTTGCAAGGGTGTCATATATGACCCAAAAATTGAGTAAAGATGACTACTTAAAAGTTTTCATATTTGTCACTTCTGTCTGTCAGATGAAAAGGGTATGTGTGAGCTATTTTTGTTACAGTAAGGTCTATGTGAGCCAATTTTGTATCAACTCTAAATGATAAAATTGAGGAGTATACGCTTTTTCCTTGAACAGATTTAGATTTACCTTGACATTGCCAGCTTCTTTGATAGCAGCAATGATGTTGACCTGATCAGCTAAAAGGGCATGACCTACATTAGAAATCACAACATCCACTTGCTTTATTGCCTTCACCAAACTCTTATGATCATATAAATCTCCCTGGAGGAATGTGACACCAAAACTCTTGAAAGTATCGATGAGTTTTGTTTTGGTAGGATTGGAAAGAGTGGATTCTCTAACCAACACAAATGTATCGTGACCAGTAAAGTAACAAGAAAAAGTGCAGAAGAATGTAATTCATTATGGCTGAATGTTACAGATTAATATACACGATTGACTCTAACTATTTCCTAAGCTTACTCCACAAAATGGGGAGATAAAACTAATCCTAATTACCAGCTAAAGACTCAGTAAACAGTAAGTACAAGCAGTAACTAAAGACTTATACAGCAGTAACTAATTCTAATTAGTAAACACTAACTAATGCACTGATACGCCCCCCTCAAGGTAGGCAGTGTGCAACAACGCCTAGCTTGAACATGTGTCTGTCGAAGGCAGGTTTGGAAAGGGCCTTGGTAGAGTATCTGCTAGTTGGTCTGCAGTGTGTATATGGAAAACTTGAACTTGCTTGAGCTGAACTTGTTTGCGAACAAAATGGAAATCCACCGCAATGTGTTTCATGCGACTATGAAAAATTGGATTTGCACATAAATACGTAGCACCAACATTGTCACAGTAGATAGTTGGGACAGTTTGAAGTTTAAGTTGCAGCTCTGCCAGAAGATTTGTGACCCAGTTTGTTTCCGCAAGGACACTTGCAACTGCCCGATATTCAGCTTCAGTGGAAGAACGTGCAATCGTTTTTTGCTTTTTGGAGGACCAACTCACAGGATTTCTGCCAAAAAACAAAAGATAACCAGTAGTGGAGGCTTGATCACTGACGTCACCAGCCCAATCCGCATCAGAGTACATATGTAAAGATAGAGAATTATGGGGCATCAAACGCAAACCAAAATGAGCAGTCCCTTGAAGATACCGTAGTACCTGTTTGACAGCTTTCCAGTGAGTCTCTGAGGGAGTTTGCATAAACTGTGACAACTTGTTTACTGAGAAACAAATGTCTGGACGAATGAAGGATAAATATTGGAGCTTCCCGATTACCCTCCTATATCTGGTTGCATCCGCTGATAATCCACCATCATTGACCTTGAGTATTTCAGTAGCACTCATAGGCGTTTTAGCAGGTTTGCAATCAGCCATATTCTCCTCATGCAATATAGCACTGGTATAATTGTTGGGATATACTATTAACCATATGGTTGAGTTATAGTATTGATTTTAATCCTTTGTAAAGACTTTGTATTTTATGTTAATTATTATAATAAAGTCTTTATTTGAATAGATCATTGAGTTTATATGTGTGTCCATTACTTATATAGTAGACGATTTTTGTGTATGGAGTTGTTTAACTCATACACGGAAGATTAAATTTGTCGGTTCTTATAAGTTATAAATTAAATGTTCACAATCAAAGATGAAGTTGGACAAACATCTTGATGATTGTAGCACAAGATTAAATATAATTCAATCTTAATTATGGGAATGGTAAAATTCAAACTTCATGTGTTAGTACATTTTGTATGTATTGAACGGACCAAATTGAGATATTCGTTTAGGTTCTGAATTTTAATAAACGATATCTCTAGTTTATTACATGGGCTTATACTCTTAATCTTGATATAATTATTATGATCTATGTAGTTTGTTTTGTTATTTTAATCTATTAAAAGGTGAGACTCCATGATGAGTCAAAATATTCCTAATGGATTGGATAATGACAAATTATATTCGTGAAATAATAATTAGTTGATAGAACCATGTCTCGGATATGAGAAAGAAGACACCCCTTTATGGTTGCTTATAAGTTGTCACGTGAAAACCCTGCAGGTGCATTATATATATATATCCGTCACATGAAGTAATTTAAGCATAGAGATAAAGGATTAAATTAATCAATGGATTAAATTTTTCAGAAGTTTGATTTAATTGATTGGTGTCAGTAATTCTAACATGGGGAGTTAAATAAGTTGTAATGGTAAAAAATGGAAATTAAATAGGGGAGTACAATTACCGATTTTTAGTGGTATAATCTGTGATTTATTATGATATGGTTAATTCATGCTTTTACGAATTAAATATTGTAATTGGAAGCCTCTGCTAAT
Source organism: Solanum appendiculatum (assembly GCA_018342035.1). Classification (NCBI taxonomy): domain Eukaryota; kingdom Viridiplantae; phylum Streptophyta; class Magnoliopsida; order Solanales; family Solanaceae; genus Solanum; species Solanum appendiculatum. The sequence continues at coordinate 655,212 of JAGDQO010000428.1, forward strand.
AAATTTGATGTCCCTGCTATGCATGATTATTTGATCGAGTTCGGAAAAGAAAAGGATTGTTAGTGTTTAATGGCTATTAATGACAATTGATGATGTTCAATGGATGTTGAATAGCCTTGGTGTTTGATGACAGTCTAAATACCTATAATGGTGTTTAGTGGTTGTTGATAACTATTGATTATGGTTATTGGATACATTTAACAGTGTCTAAATACCCTTAATGATATTTAATGACTGTTAATGGCTATTAATTATGACTTGAAATATTTATCTTTCAAACATTTCCCCTTTGCTGAAAAGTATAAATAGGGGTGGTGGTTCTCAAGGAAAGATGATCACTTTTCTGAAAATATTCTTGCCCACACAAGATTGAGAGAGCTAGTCAGGAATTAGAAGAAGGTTGTAATCCTAGAGTCTCAGTTCCTGAACGAGTTGTGTGAAAGCTTCAAAAGATTACAGTTTTACAATTTATTCAGTTTACATTATTATGCTTTTATGTATGTTCGTGATCTTGAATAATGCTTTTGCTGTGCATATTCTAACAATAATTACTTTGTGACATAATAATACCATATGTACTTCTAATGACTTCAATACCTAGAAAATAGGTGACATTGCCAAGATCCTTTACAGAAAAACAGGCAGCAAGGGAGGAAATTACCTGATTAACGACTGAAGTATCGCTGCCAGTAATGATAATATCATCTACATATACCAGTAGGCACACAGTGGCACGATAACGATGACGGATAAAGAGCGAACTGTCAGACTCAGATTTGATGAAGCCCAACAGGAGCAAATGATTCTTGAGTTCATTATACCACGCTCTAGGAGCTTGTTTGAGTCCGTAGATAGCTTTAAGAAGACGACAAATATGAGTGTCGATCTTCAAATCCATGAGGTTGGACCATATAAACCTCTTCGTCTAAACTTCCTTGAAGAAATGCATTATTAACGTCCAGTTGACTTAGAGGCCAATCAAATTTGATGGCAATGGAGACAACCACACGGACAGTAGTAGGTTTGACTACAGGACTGAACGTGTCATGAAAATCAACACCAGGACGTTGGGTAAATCCCTTTGCGACCAATCTAGCTTTATAGCGATCAACAGAACCATCAGCCTTTTGCTTGATTCTGTACAATCATTTACAAGCAACAACATTTTTAGAAGGATCACGCGGAACCAATTCCCACGTTTGGTTTTTACACAATGCATCAAACTCAACCTTCATAGCAGTCTTCCACTCTATGTGTTTGTTTGCTTGGTTGAAGGTGGTGGGAGTGAACGGAGGTGTTACTTGAGCCATGTAATCAAAAATTTGTTTTGGTTTATGGATACTGTGTTGTGAACGGGTGACAACTTGATTTTGAGGAAGAGGGGAAGGGGGTGGGTTAGGCAAGGACGGAGGAGAGGTGTTCTGTTGTGCCCGTTGAGTGGAGCGACGAGGGAAAACAAATTAGGAGGTTTCAGTGGTGGTGGAGTGGATGCGGATGGTAGGGCGGAGAAGATGGGGCATCAGGAAAAGAAGAAAGAGGAGGAGAAGAAGTTGGAGAAGTACCTGGAATGGCAGACCCTGTTGGAGCGTAGTCGGAAGAGACAGTATCATGCATGTGCCTGATGGTATCTGCATTGGGTGAAATAATAGGAGGCGGTAAATCTGTATAAGCTGTTGGAGAAAACATAGGAGAGGCAGCGAGAATTTATTTAACACAAAATTTAAAACTCTTGTATGCGGATGACCCAATCGACGATGCCAAGTGAGACTGGATGAAGAATTGGGGCAGGCAGCATGTGTTTTGGGTGCAGGCAAAGTAGGTGAAGTTGGCCACTCATAAAGACCGTCTCTACTCCGACCATGGACCAAGGGAGTCTGCGTGTTCAGGTCCTTCACACAAAAATGAAAAGGAAAGAATTCAACAGAGGTGAGCTTATCTTGACAAAATTTAGAAACTAAAAGTAAGTTGCGTTTAATGGTAGGTGCACATAGAGTATCAGAAAGTTTGAAAGCATTATTCGAGGCATGTAATTGAGTTGAACCAGTGTGAGTTATGGGTATTTTGTTACCATCACCCATGGAGACCTTCTCTATGCCGTTGTATGCTTGCAAGTTGTGAGGTTCAGTAGTGATATGATGAGATGCTCCAGAGTCGACAATCCAAGGAGTTGTGGATGCCTGCAATCCTGAAACATAGTTGGCCTTTGCCTCAAAATGATTGTGAGATTTGGACCTACAAACACTTGCAACATGACCTGGTTTGTTGCACAATTGGCAGCGTACACCATCATAAGAGTTGGGGGTGGTTGAAGATCTCCACTGATTGGGTGGAGGAAAGTGATTGTTGGACAGCCATTGTTGATTGCTGCCATTGCTATTGTTGGACCGCCATTGTTGGTTGCTGCCATTGCTATTGTTGGGGTGACGGGTGTGTCGAGAGTTAAGATGACCAGATTTGCTGGATGTGGCAGCAGCTGCAGTAATCTGGTTGGGAGCTGTCTTGGACTCTTCATGGCAAAGGAACAACTCATGATCCAATAGCTTTTCGTAGAGTTCTTCATAAGTAATAGTGCAGTCAGGCGCCTGGATTGCAGCAGAGATCTCACGAAACTCCGAACCCAAACCACTCTGGATCTTAACAATAAGTTCAGAGTTGGTAACTGGGGCGCCAGCTGTAGAGAGTTCATCAGAAATAGATCGAATATTTTGCAAATATTAGGTGACTGGTTGGGAGTCTTTTGTCAGTGGCGTAAGTCGATCACGTAAACTGAAAATTCTGGTTTGGGATTTGTTTGCATAGGCTGTGTGCAATGCATCCCAGGCAGTTTTTGCTGAATTAGAAGCTGCAACAGTTGTGGCAATTGTGGAATCAACAGATGCCATAAGTGCGTTTTGAATAAGTTGGTTTTGGCGGAACCAAAGAGAAAACGCAGGATTGGCACTAGGGTCTGTGCCAGTTGTGATAGTGCGAGACGGGGAGGGAGTAGACCCATCGAGATGGCCATAGAGATCATGACCATGCATAAGCATGGAAAATTGCGCCTTCCATGTGGAAAAGTTTTGGCTGCCATGTAATTTGATAGGCAATTGGAATGTCGGATAAAATTGAACGACTGTCCCGCCGATGTTGGTATCAGCATTGACCACTCGAGAAGCGTTTTCCATTTGTGGAGGGTGGGAAAGGAAAAAAAAAATAGGATCTTACTCGTTAGAGTTTATTGTGGCTCTTGATACCAAAAGTAACATGATAAAGTGCAGAAGAATGTAATTCATTATGGCGGAATGTTACAGATTAATGTACACGATTGACTCTAACTATTTCCTAAGCTAACTCCACAAAATGGGAAGATAAAACTAATCCTAATTACCTGCTAAAGACTTAGTACACAATAAGTACAAGCAGTAACTAAAGACTTATACAGCAGTAACTAATTCTAATTAGTAAACACTAAGGAGCCGTTTGGTTACTGGTTAGAGTTATGCAGGTATTAGTTATGCAGGGTTTAGTTATGCAGGTATTAGTTATGCAGGTATTAGTTATGCAGGGTTTAGTTATGCAGGTATTAATTATGCATGGTTTAGTTATGTAGGGTTTAATTATATAGATATTAGTTATGCATGGTTTAGTTATGTAGAAATTACAATACAGTAAACTAATTTTTATTTCTTAATTCCAAAAATGTTTAGCGAGCTAATATTTATTATATCCATTAAAATAAACAACTATCTTAATAACACATTAAAATTTAAAAAAATGTCAATAGCTAAAAACACTAAAGTAAATAACAAATAACTAAGCAGTTAAGTAATTTGTATTGAATAGGATAAGTAATTAAGTACATAAGAAATAACTAAAAATATTATAATACATGTATTGGCCGTGCGTTGCAAAGAAACTAAGTAAAGAACTAATTACAATTAACCGGCACTATCTTATCGCCAAAGAAAATAATTAATAAAAAATAAAGTAAAGAAACTAAAAATAATTAAGCAACTATCAAGACAAAAAAACCAAAGAAAAAAATTGATAGTATAACTTTTTTAAAAGCACACATAATTAAAAAAAATAAAAGTTAATTGAGAAGGGTAAATATGTAAATATATTATTTAATCCATGTATAACTAATATCCACATAACTTATTCCACCTTCTACCCTGCATAAAATTATACATAGATTTCCTCATAAGTTATGTAAGTATTAATTATGTGGATTCACTAAAACACAACCAAACATTGTATAAAATTAATGCAGGAATAATTTTTATACAGCATTTTAAACCTACCAACCAAACATTGTATAAAATTAATACATGAATAATTTTTATTCTATTTACAAACCAAACATGGTATAAAACTAATACATGAATAACCAAAGTTATTCATGTATTAGCTTTGGGCTTATCCCATAACCAAACGGCCCCTAACTAATGCACTGATAACCAGCTTTAGCACTAGCTTCGAAGATGAACTTTCCGATGTAACCAGTACCTCCGATGAACAAAATCTTACTTTTTCCGGCCATTGATTTCTAAACTGGTAAAAAGCTTTGATGAGAGAGAAAGTGAGGCGGAATTGAGAGAGAATTGTTACTCATAACGCTCAAAATGGCACGCTTTTATAATTGCCAGTAGTCATTAGACACAGAAATATTATGGATTTAGATGAATCTGTCCATGAAATACAGAAATGTATGCGGTCATCAGCTCGTTGGAGAGTTAATGAATCTGTCCAAGTTCAGAAAAAATAGATTTAAGTCTTAATACATTGCAAACTTGCCACTAGAAGACTTTTAAGCACTTTTTTATTTTTAAAAGTGTTTGACAAAGACTCATTTAGTCTTAAAAAGTACAAAATCAATAGTCAAAAGTAGATAGTTACCTACTTTTGGTTTTTGGTTTTTGGTTTTTGACTTTTAAGTCATTTAAAAAAGTTTATCCAAGCACCCTCTAAATTTTATCTAGACATTGTTTCAATTGAACATTTTAATACATGATAAAGTGTTTCTATGAGATATCTTCGATTCAAATTTTGGAATTTTTTTTTAACGTGATTTCAAATCTTCATTACTTAAATAACTTTTCCCTAATTATAAACAATATCTTCCTCAATTGGAATGGACCTAAGGTTTTATGGCTTATTGAGATCAATTTATATAACTAATCTCTAGATATGCGCGTTGCGCGTGTAACCCGTCGAATATTAATAAGTTATGTCATATCAGAAATTATGATTGAGTTGCAAAATATTTCTCTTTAAATTAAACAAGAAAATATAGAAGCACAAAAAAGTTGATGGATATGAGCAAATTTTCGAGAGAGAATTGCTGAATTTGATTACATTCTAGTATCCTACAAGACTAGTGTTGACTTATACAATCAAATTACAGTTGACACGAATTCGAAATTTAAACTATATGGTACTAAATAATCAGCTCGTACAAACGATACATTTACAATAATTTAGGATAACAAAAGAAAACAAATCATTACAAAAAGTATATTCTCTAAGTATAGTTTCTCGTAACAAACACACTATGATCTAAAGTACACTTAAATAATTTATCAAGGTAGAATGGTTGAGGTAGGAAAAGAACTCCAACCAAGAGACAAACACAAAAAGAATGTTTAATTTTTTATATAAATAAAAGATTGTCATTACTGAATCACAAAATTGTAGTAAAAGAATCATAATATATGAGAACAATTTAAATAAAATTAATCTAATGCTTCACTATAAATACCAATCACTACTTGAAAGTTTCTTAAGCCGTAAAATCGTTGAAGATTTGCAAATAAATCTCAAAGAACAATAGATGAAGAGAAGTAAGCTATTTTCTCATCTATCCAAAGCATAATGAGCTTAATAGGACTTATGAGCTTCCTAATTAAAGTCTAAAGAGTGTAACTATTTATTTCTTACAATGCAAAACACAAAACTTGATTAAAAGTTTTAGCTGATATTGTTAATTTAAAATGTTAAACAATTGTTGCCTAACCTCCGCAATTTATCATTTGTTTTAATAGTGGAAATGTGAGTGGAAGAGTAATGACCATTAATTAAAAGACTTGAACGGCAACAATTAAAGATGAAAATAATTTTCATTAAAACTAATTACAATACTGAACCGTAAAAAAGATAATGGGCCAAAGATATGTCACATTATTAGACCATAATAATTATAATATAGATACATTCAACTCTTCAAATTCTCACATTTTAAAGAAAATTCAAAAATATTAAATGGTGAAAAACGTTTAGATTCATGTACATATAGTGTACACACAATATTCATGAACCAAGCAAATATCAAATGAAAAGTAAATTTTTGGGATAAATTAATAGTTGATAAGGGATAAATATTTTCTTAACTTTTAAAGAATATTTCCGTAATTTAAATTGTAATTTAAATGTGCAAAGTTGGATAACTATTGTACCCCTACACTAAATTAACATATTATAGAATATTTAACTAAATATTAAATTATAAATTATAAATGAAATCCCCTGTGAGGAATAAACTAAGATGAAGATATATATGGCCTGCTGGTCTTTTTGATTTACAAGAAAATTATAAATGAAATAATAGTACTTTAATAGTGAAAAAACTCATTTCAATGGGTTGAGGGAGTTTATTCTCTCAACATTTATTTGTTTAGTTAAATGAAGGAGCCCAAAAGTTGAAATTAACCCAACGTATGCAAAAACATTATTAAAGTTTGAGAATTAAAAATCTTCATAAATAAATAGTAAATTAAATGTAACTAACTCTTTGAATTTTATTATAATTTATAATAAAATATTTAATTAATGAAATATTTAATTTAATGTAAGGGTAAAATAGTAATCAAACTTTTGTCTAACATTCTTCCCACTTATAATATAACTAGTTTCTGGGAACGTGCTTTGCACGTTTGTCCATTATTATTATTAAAAAATTTCTATATATTTAAAAAGTTGAATTATAAGATAGAAAATGTTGAAATTAACAATTTAATTTTACTATTTACATTTTATTCATTAAGAAAATCATAAAAATGGAACGATGCATTTGCTATCAAACAAGAAATATTTGAAACTAATTAAGATAATATAGTCTCTCATGGTATGAATATGTCGATAAATTCCAGATTGAAAAATTAATAAATGCATGTAAAGTCTTTAATGAAATTAACAAAGGAATGATACAAATTTAGAAGAGGATAATAACAAACAAATTTGTATATAAGATCTAACTATTTTTAACATCAATAAATTTTATCACAAAAATATATACTGTTAAAAAAATAAGTCTCAATTATATACATATTGTACATAGTACAACAAAAAGCTCCTAAAATTTTAACCAAACAAATCACGCATTTTTCTGAAAAGCAATGCTTGTCAAACTTAATTGTAAATGATCATGAATAACATACATGCCTATTGAATTATTAAAAAAAGTAAAATTTAGGTTTTCACCTTCATTAAATTCATGATCAAAATATAAAAAGTAAAAAAATATGTAAAGTATGTAACCTGCACAAGAGCAAGAGAACTGAACAAGTAGGTAGTCCTTTTGTTACTCAAGAGCTGAATTCAAAAAGTAAATTTGAAAAGTTCTGATAAGAAAAATAAAAATAATGTGAAAATAAGAATTAAAAATCTATAAAGAATACTTTCTTACCAATTATAGAGAAAGGTATTGTATCTTTGTAGCAGAGAAGAAGAACATACTAAGCAACATAATTCTTAAAAAAAAGAATGGAAATAATTTGACATAAAAGTGACTTGAAGATACATTCTTTATAGTGCATTTTATAGTCTGTCAGAGTATGTGAAAAGTTTTATCAATTGTTAGAAGCTAAAAGAGCAAGAAACGTCAGCTAGTGGATGGAAACTCTTGATTGTCAATTAATTGTAATTATTATTTACATTTACTCATCTAATAAGAAAACTTTATAAAGGATAAAATGGTATATCAAATTTTTAATGTTTGATATAATAATATGATAAGATTACTAATTAATATTTAATTAATTAGATATGTTATAATATTTTAATTTAGTGTAAGGGTAAAATGATAATCTAACTTTTCACTTTTGGAGCTTCCCACTTTTAGTAATATATGATGATATGATTATAAAATGTGACATATTTTAAGTGGGTAACTTATCTACGTAAATGGACATTTGAGAACACACGCAAAAAAATCAAAAATTGAACCAAAGGTGTTAATAGGAGCACTTTGTCATGTGTTTGATATGGTCAATTGAAACATGTTATAATTCAAGCTTTAAATAGAATTTGTTGGCAAATTTGAAAGGCCGTCAGTGTGTTAAGCCTAGATGTTAAGCTCTTCATCTCATCATCATTCATGCTATCAATGTATTAAACCAAGATGTTAAAGCTCTTCATATCATCATCATCCATTCATTTCATATACTATACGAGAAATTTTATTTTGCAAGTCACATAACCAACACTACTTATATTAGACTATCTTTTTACCTGATAGAGAAACAACTAGAGAAGTATTAGGGGTCTCGAGAGGTAGCTCAGATGAACATAAAGGGGATTAATGTTGGAATAAAGAGGTCCAAATAAAAGAGGAATCTAAGAATGTTACTTATACGACGTTAGTGGAAAGCTTAGACGAGGAGGACAAGGGGAGAATAAAGAGAGGTATAAGATGATGAAGAGGGAAGGGAGGCTAGCGCGCTCACTCGTTGTAACTATATATATAGTATATTCACGTGTTGTGAAATAGAGAGAAAAAAAAGAAGCTTATCCACTTAAACCTTGATTAATAGAGTTATTCAATACCTATACTGGTCTACAACAACATATAATCAGTGGAATAGTCGAGGTGTGTAAATAAGTTATTTAGACAAAATTAGTTGAGGATATAGAATATAGAAACATCTCAAATGGTTTACATCTGAAAAAAAACAAGTATTCATCATAGAAATGAAGGAACTCTAAATATTCACACATACTGATTGAGTATCTCATATATTGGGGTATATTTAACATCAGGATAAACCTCTGATGCTTCTACTCCAAATGAAGGATCAATTTGAAAATTAGTCTGTTCAGCCTTCACAAAAGCAGGGTAAGAGATCGATAATGCCATATTCAATGGAAACGAGGCTTCTGCAAGAAATACAAACCACAAGTTATGCCCCATGGACAAGATGATGCCAGAATATAATAAATGTTTTACCTTGTATGTTCTTGAGAAGTTGTTCCTCTGATACATATATTCTTTCCAGTTTTCTTCTCCCACAAGGATACCAACTCGTTTAATGTAATTATATTGTGTGGAGGCTTGATGTAGAGGATTTTTGTTAAGCGTTTTTGGATCATCCACAGCCTTTATGGATGTGCTAAATAGTTTCAATATTATAACTTTACTGGAACATATTGTTCATGTGAATAATTTGAACCAAATTATCCGAGTTTACCTTTAGTATTGCCATCTCCTAATATGATAACTTTGTCTTTGGGAGGAGCAGCTGCAGCTCCAGGTTGTGCCAAATTTGGAAGAAAATAATCAGCACAGTAGAAGTTAGCAACATATGTGAATGGTATTCCTTCAGCTTCAATTGCGCGACGAATTTGAACTTTAGTATTAAATGTTGTTAAGCAAAAGCATTAAGATAAAGTTATTTTGCTAATTTTTCAAATAGTAAATAGATCAAAGAATGAAAAACTCGTAATTAGTCACGGGCCAGTCATATGTACTAACAAATATTGATTGAACTTTTTATCCTTTTATATAAATACTCTCCTTGACAAACTTTAAAAGCCTTAGGGATTTAAGGGGCAGTCCATGTATTTTGTCTAACATATTTATATCTTAATATAATAAAATTTATATATATAATTACAAATACTATATACACATTTATATATAAGAGACTGAATTCAATTATCGTATCAATATAATGACATTCATTTTCATTATTTAAGCAAATATTGCATTTAATGTAATGTTAATAGTTTTTTTAAAACATACTGATCTTCAATTCCTATCGTTTTATATTAGTTGAAGCAGCACATACACTACGCTAGTTATATTAAAAACATGAATGTCCTTAGAAATGTGGATTGAACTTTTGGAAAACGGTAAAAAATGCCCTTGAAATATGCAAAACTAAATAAAAATGTCCTCAGTTGATAGTTTGGTCTAAAAAGATTGTCCATGAATATTTTTTTTGGAGTTGAATTTCAGAAACTATGTTGGTAAAATTTTAAAATATTCCAGAATTCAACTTCACAACTTGAAGTTGAATTCCGAATTTTGTTTTTCATATTATGTAATAGAAATTAATTTACCTTGACATTGCCAGCTTCTTTGATAGCAGCAATGATGTTGACCTGGTCAGCTAAAAGGGCATGACCTACAATAGAAATCACAACATCCACTTGCTTTATTGCCTTCACTAAACTCTCATGATCATATAAATCTCCCTGCATTTAACCACCAATTGATCATCTAAATCTTATTGCATTTCAAAAAGAAAAAAAAATAATGTACATAATATATACATGGAGGAATGTGACACCAAAACACTTGAAATTATCTATGAGTTTGGTTTTGGTAGGATTGGAAAGAGCTGATTCTCTGACCAACACAAATGTGTCGTGGCCAACTTTAGCACTAGCTTCAACGATGAACTTTCCGATGTAACCAGTACCTCCGATTAACAAAATCTTACTTTTTCCGGCCATTGAATGGGTGAAGATTTCTAAATTGGTAAAAGCTTTAATGAGGGAGAGAACTTAGTAATAGTTAAGTGAGTTGAGAGTGATTTGCTACTAGTAACGCAAAAATGGGGATTTTATAAAATCACAAGTTCATTCAAACAGACTCTAAAAATGCATATCTAAAGTAACCAACAAAAATGTGTACAGTTGTCTTTTATTGATCATTGACACATAACCAACAAAAAGGGGTGGTACCAAAAATAAAGCCATGCATAATGTTTCAAGAGCAAACGGACAACTTCTGTATATATGACAAGTCATTTTCGTTCTCCCTCTCCATGGTACTTTAATTTCTTTCGTTCTTTCTTGTACTTTAATTGACATTGTGAGGTCTCACTGTAACTTTACGTGCAATGGTCATATCATTGAGCACTCCTCCTATGATAAAAAGAGTTACGTGTTCCACGACCTATTAAATTAATTAAAGATCTTTGAGTCATATCACCTTGAATTATATTGCTTTTAGATAGTAAATTAACACTTTCTAGCATGAAGCTGTTGTTCTAAAACATGAATTGTGGTGATTGAAAACTTTGAGTTCAATTAAGATGGGACCTTAGACATAAAAATTGCTAAAAATGAGGTAATTGAAGTAGAAACTTCATTGATGGAGATAATGTGAGCATCGTAGAAATAATTATTGATTGAATGACCCTTGGATAATATTATAGACTGCGAACAAGGTTAGAATTAGTGGATTTGAATTCCCAAGTGTTGGGAAGTAGAAGAACATGTAAGTAGATTTGATGATTGATAAAGTGAACCTGGTTCACTACTTGTTGTCTTATGTGTACTCTATCAGGTGAACCAGGTCCCTAGACGTGAATGCAAACAGCCTGTACAAATATGGGAGATTGCGGCAAATAAGACTCGTAATAAAGTGCAGAAATAGAGTGAAAGTAAAAATAAAGAAATAACCGAGAAACCGGATAATGTGAACCTGGTTCACAATCCAGCAGCAAAACAAACGCGGAAAAGAAGTGCAGGAGACTCCTTATAGGAAAAGGAAAGCTTTTTGAAGAAAAAATAATTACTTTCCTTGTAGGAGTCTACTACGAAAAACAACTCCTATGCAGAACAGTAAAGAGACGAGAACTAATCACTGACCCATTCCAAGATGAAGTAGGAAAACGTGTCCAAAACAGCAAAAGAAGTTAAAGAAGGAAAAGAATAAAAGAAGACGTTTCCCGGGCAGTTAAGGAAAGAGGCAAACAAGTTCTATAAGGAAAATGATTAGTTTTCTAGGAAAACAGAAATTCTTTCCTTGTAGAAGTCGGCTAAGGATCTGTCAACCTCTACATAAGGACAAGGCTAAAGAAAGAAAAGTTCGGCCTCTGGAATCACAATTGAGAGAATTTTTCCAGCAAAGGCAGAGTGGCACCTATTGCATATTCACGAACGTTAACATCTTGAGAGCAATAGCCATTGGAGCAAAACTACAAGGCTTCGTCACAACAACACTGGAACCAGGTTCATGAGTTTTGTTCGAGTCTGAACTATTGAATGTTGAAGTCTAATCAATTAAAGTCTAGGATTATTAGTCTTTGTTGACTTGTTCTAGGTTTATTATTGAGTTGTAATAATTCCTAGGTTAAAGAACAAGAAGTGGGTTTGACTTCTTGAAGAGTTGTTAGTGAAGTTTGTAACAAGAAGCGAGTTTGACTTCTTGGAAAGTGAGTTTGTGAGAATTGTAACAAGAAGCGAGTTTGACTTCTTGGAGAGTTGTGTTCAAGAGTTGAGAGAATTGTAACAAGAAGTGGGTTTGACTTCTGGGAGAGTAGAGTCTGCAATTATAGCTAATCGTTAGAGGGTAGAGGTGTTAGAATTAATTCATTGATTATTGAGTTGTAATCTTGAATTGAGTTTGAAGGTAATAAAAATGTGGTGTGGTTTTTCCCTTTCTTGAGGAAGGAAGGTTTCCACGATAAAATCTTTGTTTTATTGTGTTGTGTGTTTACTTAGGCTAACGTACAAGAACCTGGTTCTTGCATAAGTGGTAAGGTTTTCTACACCAAGCATTTAATTGAAGAGAAAATAATTAATTATTTTTATAATTTCTTGTTTATTAGATGTTGAATATTTAAAAGAGAGGTAAGCGTAATATTATAAATCACAAGAAAAGAAAAAACATCTGTAGAATAGCTTGCTTGTTCCAAGATCTTCAATTGTGATAGGCTATGATTTATAAGTAGTAGACTGTGGTTAAAATATCTCTCTCTCTCTCTCTCTCTCTCTCTCTCTATATATATATATATATATATATATATATATATAGGAGAATCATGATTAGGCACGCGTACACGATGTTTGGATGGATAAAACATGAGAATTAGGTTTTTAAAATGTCTATATTGCGTACTGATATGTTATTGTATAAATTCTTTGATGAATATTTGGTGTTGGTGTGACTTTCTTGATGAATTATAAGGTGAATATGAGAACATATGTAACATTAGAGGAATTGTATGAACTTGTAACTGAAGAATTAAGTTTAATTCCCATTAACAGGGGTGTACTTGTCGTAGTGAGGACATGAGGGTACTTAGTCATTGCTAGGCTATAGCATGTGAAAAGTTTCACGATCCTGACCCATCGTGAGTGACACCTACACTAAATTCCTGGTGGGAGAATCAACTATCTACTACCACACCAGCAATTAATCGGCACCTTAGAACAATAATTTAAATAAGGAAACTAGATTTTTACGCCTGTAAAAGTAATTTCCACAAAGTGACATCCAAAATCTGAACAAATGTAGAAAATTTCCTAGAAACTGAAGGTCGTGTACCAAAACTCTACCTAGTCTAGAGTAAGGGAGTGCAACCCCAAAACAAGAAAAGAATCTACAAGTCTAAGTCCGAACAAATGGACTAAGAGATAAAAAGGAATTCATGGCAGCCTAGAAGAAGTAGTTCACTCTTGGATTTGGTTGGCATTGGACTCACAGTTGAGGTCGCAAAGCAGCTGCCTGAATATGCCCTGTACTCAACAAAGAAAGAACAAGTGCAATATCAGTAGACAAACCACAGTGTACTGGTAGGATCATCATCCAGCTCGAACAAGTGCAATATCAGTAGACAAACCACAATGTACTGGTAGGATCATCATCCAGTTCCAAAGAAATGAATGTAAACACATAACTAAAACAGAGTAAAGACAAGTCAACATATAATCAATCAAGTCAGCAATTCAACAAGACTTTCAGTCACCAATCTTGATTTAACTTTTACGTGAAGCATGTCCCACATGATCACAAACAAGCCCGTTCACTCAAGGAACCGACATACAAGGAAACAATCAAACATATATCAAGCAAGGTATCCGACTCAAATGTTAGTAAATTGTACCGGTGTGGTACCCAAGCCAATCATATAGATATGGCTCGTATTAGGCGTGGTACCCGAGCCAACCATTAGTACATACCAAGCATGGTGTCAGAGCCAATCATGCATGGGAATATCCTCTAATAGGCGTGGTACCTGAGCCAACCATTAGTAAAACAAACACAATCACAATCATAATGAAATACAACCACACTTGTAAGTACAAGTAAACAAAACACCTTCCATGCATGAGATTGTCAACAATTCATCATTTCACATTCAACCCTTATGTTTTCCCCAGCTTGCATTGCACAAGTTTCACTATAGAGGCAGTTAACAAGCATACATACATAAACTTGGAAAACAACAACCATCACCTACCTCGAATCAAGCCTTGACAGCTTTATTGAACCTGAGCCTTCCCCCTATTACAAATCCTAAATTATTCTAGGTCTACAATTGAAAATAATACACAAAACTAATCCAGCATGGCCTAACTATATCTAGATTTTAATTTAATCCTAACCCTAAGCTAGTTTCATGATCATCCCAAACTAGGGTATTTCTACCATTAAATCAACAAAACCTCCTCCTTAAGGTCACCCACCAATGATTTTAAGGCCTAAGAATCAAATACCAGGGTAGGGGAGTAAACTACTTACATTTATCGATGAAACTAATGGAAAACTGAAGGAAATCGCCTAGGTCGCACTTTTCTCTTCCGAAAATGAGTTTTGCAAACTAATGGATGGTTTAGGGGAATTTCTGCATAAACTACTACTTAACCCCACTATAGTAGCCCCAACCCGCTATATAGACACCATCATAGCGGGAATCAATTCCCCATTTATAGCGGTGTGACACCCGTTGTAGCAGCTTGCATGTGACAAGACTTGAAAATCTCTCAACAATTCCCTATTTCGCAACACATCTTTGAACTTTGACGTTCCAACTAATCCTTTCACGTCAAGTTTGATATCGGGAGCCTTATGGACTCCTTAACATCTTAGATAATGGAAAAACTAACTTGCGCTTAGACATTTCACCCAATCCTCTCCCGGATTACCTTAGACCTCACCTTGCTCAGATTTTGTCTAACACTGGCCTAGCCTATAATTTTTAAGTCACGACTCCTAAAATTTTCTTACCCAAATTCTTTCACCATTGGTTTACCCATAACGACCGAAGGGGTCGTTACAATAAGGGAAGAGAAATTTGTAGGTTATGGATAAATGAAATTAGACTTAATTTAAATTCATGCATACTCTTAAGTTGAATGCTTATTGATTGGTATTCAGACATGATTGAACTTGATGATATGAATTAGATGCTTGAGATTGTTTGGGTTATTACTTGATGAAATCATTGAGTTTCTTGTGATGCAAGTATATTATAATTGTTGCATACTAAGCTTTATGTGTGATAAGTGGATCGGGTACCGCACTGATTCATGTACTATATATACTATTTTACCGTGGATCGAATATTTCATCGGTACATATATTATATATACGATTTTACAGTGGATCGGATATTATATTGGTATATACATATATCATATATTATTATTATCGTGGAGCAGGTACCATGTTGGTACAATACATGAACGAAGTTGATCCCTTGTAGTTCATGGATATTGAGTATAAATAAGACCATTAGCATATGTGTACGCTTAATTATTATTATTGTGTGAGTTCATGATGTATTGGGATACTTGATGGTTGTTTGCCTTGTTTTCGATATGATCTATTTTGTTGTGATTATACTTGTTGGTTGGTGAATTATTGTTATGTGCTCCATGTCTGGTAATATAGTCGACATGATGGGGCTAACCACCGAATATACTTGTCTTATAAAATAAAGGTCTGATGGTTAGAATGTTAAGTTTGATGAATGAGGGTGATTAGGGTGGTATAAGATCTTCATGATGAACTTGTGATTTCTTTATTATCATGTGGCGTGATTTAACGCTGGTCGGTCGATTATTCTTATCACTACATGTGGTGTACTGATACTATTCTTGCTACATCCTTTTTGAGGTGTAGATGTGTTGCAGGTTAACTAGAAGTCTCTTATGTGAAGCTCAACTTTTGCACATCTCTTTCCGGCGGAAGTTGTGCCCTTTCTTGTCTCATTTTATTTAAAAGCTCTTGTGCATGCCTAGACTAGGTCGTGAGAGTTGGTTAATAGTTCCAATTAATATTTATTTTATTAATGAGAATAAGTTTTTGTAAAGTTGACCTTCAAAAAAATGTATCTACATATTATGTTTTTAAAAGATTTATGATCAATTGATTTTTTTTGTATATTTTTAGTTGGGTGGTAAGAGTTCGCCTATCTAGTTAGAAATAGAATAGGTATTCGCTTGATTTCGTAATTTAAATCGTGACATGATCAACTAAAAGGGTATGACCCTACCGTAGAAATCACAACATTCACCTGTTTTATTGCCTTCACCAAAATCTCCCTGCATTTAACCACCAATTATTACCAACGTAATTATAATTCTCTCAAAACTAGTTACACAATGGAAATAATATATAATTAACAAATCAAAAGTGAATGTAAATGTTCAAATGATCAATTAGCTTACTGTATTGTTTACTGTATTAATAGTTAGTTATTACTGTACTAATAGTTAGTTATAAAAGTCAGTTGGTTAGATGGTTGTTCGGATGACATGTGTAATGGCAGAGTTAGTTGAGAACCTTCTAGATGCTTCTAATTCAGTCTATAAAGCATGGGAATACTTCCATTTGTAATTAGATCAAGATGTGCAAAAGATGAATAATATCTTCCTTCTTTCTTCTGTTCTTAATTCTTCTTTGTTTATCACTGCCTAGAGACCTTCTAAATTCATAGTTCAACATGGTATCAGAGCCAGGTTCTATCTTTCTAAAAGCTTTGTTATCACTTCGATTAGGTATATTTTAGTTATGTAGTTGCAGTGCTTGAAGATTGCAGAAATGGCTATTACGAAGATTGATCAAAATGATCCTTTATACATTGGTCAATCAGAAACTTCAGGAGATGTGTTGATTCCCATAAAATTGACAGGTACAGAGAACTATGGGATCTGCAGTAGGTCAATGAGGATCGCTTTACTAGGGAAGAGGAAGTATGGTTTTGTTAGAAGTATTTGTACCAGAGCTCTATCCCGAGAAGAGCTACATGAGCAATGGGAAACTTGTAATGCAATTGTGCTCTCCTGGCTAATGAACACAGTTAGTGAAGAGCTTCTTAGTGGAATTATGTATGCCACAACTGCTTTCTCAGTTTGGGCAGACCTAAAGGAGAGATTTGACAAGGTGAATCACATGAGGATCTAACAGCTGCACAGGGAGATCAATACTCTTACACAAGGCACAGACTCAATATCTCTTTACTTTACAAAGCTGAAGACTCTTTGGAATGAATATGATGTTGTGGTGCCCGATCCTAGCTGTGCCTTTCCTAAATTAAAGGAATATGTTGAGCATTTACAGCAATTGAGATTGATTCAATTTTTTAGTGGTTTGAATGAGTCATATGATCAGGCTAGTAGGCAGATCCTGCTCAAAGGAGTCACACCTTCCCTGAATCAAGCATATGCTATGATCATAGAAGATGAGATCCAACATTCAAGCTATGTGGCAAATGTAATTCAGAAACCTGATCCACTAGTTATGAATGTACATAAGAATCAAGGAAGAGATTATTACAAAGGGAGGAAATGTGAGTTTTGTCATTTCACTGGTCACACTAAGGATAATTGTTACAAACTAATAGGCTACCCTGATGATTGGAAGCATAGAAGGAAGTCTAGTAATCCGAGAAATACATTAGGTCCTTCTCACAGTGGTGATAATGGTAAGCAACCTCCAGCTAACTATATGAGGAATTCAGCAGGATCTTAACACTATGGAGGTCAGCAGAGGAATTCAGCAGGACTTCACACTATAGAGGTCAGCATTCAGCAAATTATGCTACTGGTGGTGGTGGTTTTTTCACTCAGTCTCAGGAGATCTTAGCCAGCCATGAGGAGGATAAGGTTTTCCAAAAGGGACATGCATTCACAGACCAAGAATATCAACAAATCATGGAGATGTTGAACAATCATGGGAAGGATTCTAAACAAGTCAATATGGCAGGTATAGCTACTTGTTTAATGTCAAGTGTTTTTGCACAAGATTGGATAGTGGATTCTGGTGCATCCCATCATATTACAGCAGAAAAACACTTGTTGACAAAGAGTCAAAGTCTAACTAAAACATAGTAAAACAAGGTACATCTACCTACAGGTGACAAGGTAGAGATTAGTCATATTAGTGAGGCATCCATTTTTGATAATGAGAGTGTAAAGAATGTCCTGTATGTACCAGACTTCAAGTTCAGCCTCTTGTAAGTTTCAAAAGTCACAAGGGAACTATCTTGCTTTGTATCTTTTTACCCTGACTTTTGTGTCTTTCAGGACCTCTTCAGTGGCATGGTAAAGGGGATTGGTAAGGAAGAAGGAGGATTGTATGTTTTCAATGGAGACACTGCAACAGTGCACAGACATAAGACAACATGTAGTCCTCAATTAGTTACTACAGCAATAATGCAGGATGTCAACTTATGGCATAAAAGGCTTGGGAATTCTTCCTCTCAGACTTTAAGACTTTTGAATTTAGCTCATAAAAATCATAATGATACTCAATGTTCAGTTTGTCCATTGGCTAAGAAAACTAGACTTGTATTTCATATTAGTAATTCTAGAGCATCTATGAAGTTTGATATTGTGCATATGGATCTCTGGGGTCTTATAAGATTCCCACTATAGATAAGAAGCACTATTTCTAGACCATTTTAGATTACTATGGCATATTTGTATGGGTTTATATGTTGTAATTGAAATCTGAAACTGTTGTTGCTATCAAATGTTTTCTCAAAATGGTTCAAACTCAATTTGATTCTCATGTAAAGGTTATAAGGTCTGACAATGGTACTGAGTTCTTAAACTCACAATGTACAAACTTTTTCCATGATCTAGATATTATGCATCAAAGTAGTTACCCTCACACACCACAACAAAATGGTGTGGTATAAAGAAATCACATGCACATTTTAAATATAGCTAAAGCTGTTAGATTCCAGCCATATCTGCGTATTATATATTGGGGTTTCTGTATCAAAGATGCAGTTTATTTGATGAATAGATTACCTTCATCAGCTATAGGTAATAAAAGTCCCTATCAAATGTTATACTCAAAGCAACCCTCCTTATCATATTTAAGGGTCATAGGCTACCTTGGTTATGTCCTAGTATTGCCCAAAGGCGACAAGCTTGCTGAAAGAGCTATTCCCACCATCCTTTTAGGCTACTCAGAGTCACAGAAGGATTATATAATGCTAGACATAAAATCACACAAGATTTCTATGAATAGAGATGTGCATTTTCAAGAAGACATGTTCCCATTTGCTCAGATATTGCCACCAATAGATTTGTCTGCTACTTCAGTTAGTTCTCCTTTAGTTCTTGCTGATCAATAACTTGAGCAGGGTAATAATGACATTGATGCTACTAATATTTATGTTGAAGATAATGAAGCTCTCATTGGTGAAGAATCTCAAACTTTAACTGATAATCAGGCAGAAATCAGAAATGAGGCACCTCTCTCTGATGCTATCTCAGCACCATTACATCCTCAAGAGGTGACTTCCCTTCATCCCTTATGATGCCCTTACCTGTAGAACCTTTTGTAAGATGGACCTCCAGAACTGCTAGAGAACCAACTTGGCTAAAAGATTACACTACTCCTAGTAGAAAGCAAAGTAGTACTAGACCTCCTCGGGCAAACTTCCTTAGTTATGACAAGTTAACTCCATGTTATAGGAGTTACTTGACTAATATCTCTGACTATGTGGAGCCCAAACACTTTAGACAAGCAGTAAAGGATGAAAGGTGGATTCATGCCATGCAACAGGAAATTAAAGCTCTTGAAGAGAACAAGATCTGGCTAGTAGTTGACTTGCCAAAAGGAATGCATACTGTTGGTTCAAAGTGGGTGTATAAAATTAAGTACAAGGAAACTGGTGAGGTTAAAAGATTTAAGGTTAGATTAGTGGCAAAGGGGTATAGCCAATAAGAAGGACTGGACTATCATGACACTTTTTCACCTGTGTCTAAGATGTTGACGGCTAGATGTGTGATTGCCTTAGCTATATCTAAAGGTTGGAACTTGTATCAAATGGATGTTATAATGCATTTCTTCAAGGTGACTTGGATGAAGAAGTATACATGGAAATGCCAGAAGGTTTTAAGAAGCCAGGAGAGACAAAGGTGTTCAGGTTGCTCAAGTCATTATATGGCCTTAAGCAAGCCTCTAGACAATGGAACTTGAAACTCACTAATGCCTTATTGGCCACTACTTCACCCAAAGTGCCCATGACTACTCATTATTAACTTTAAGAATAGGTAAAGACCTAGTGATTGTTCTTGTCTATGTTGATGACCTACTTATTACATGCAATAATGAGAACCTAATTGTTGAGGCTAAGGACAGTCTACATCAGAAGCTCAAACTCAAAGATTTAGGTGAGCTCAAGTTTTTCTTGGGCATTGAAGTACTAAGGTCTCCTAAAGGTGTCATTCTCAATCAGAGAAAGTATGTTTTGGAGCTCATTGTTGATGCAGGTCTCACACATGCCAAACCTCCTCCTACCCCTCTTGAAACCAATTTGAGGCTTACTTCAGTAGAACATGATGTAGTGAATGGTCTTACTGGGGATGATGTTTTGCATGACATTGCTTCTTACCAAAGACTGGTTGGTAAGCTCCTTGATGCAACCATTACAAGGCCTGACATTTGCTATGCAGTGCAGACCCTTAGTCAGTTCATGCAGTCCCCAAAGAAGTCACATTGGGAAGCAGCTACTAGGGTGGTTAGATACCTAAAGGGTACAGTAGGTCAATGAGTGTGGTTGCAGGCCAAACCTATCACTACACTCACAGTTGGTGTGATTCTGATTGGGTTGCTTGTCCTAATACTAGAAGGTTCATTACAGGCTATATGGTAAAGTTTGGTGAATCATTGGCGTCTTGGAAATCAAAGAAACAACAGACTGTTTCCAGAAGCTCAGCTAAGTATAAAAGCATGGCTTCAGCTGTATTTGAGGTTACTAGGTTACTAGGCTTGTTCACTGAACTGGGAGTGTCCATTCAAAGGCCTATCAATATCTTGAGTGACTACAAATCGGCCATTCAATTAGCAGTCAATCCAGTATTCCATGAAAGAACCAAACATATAGAGATTGACTGCCATTTTATCAAGGATAAGATCAAAGCAGGGGTGGTTGACACTATACATGTTCCTACTCAACAACAGCTTGCAGACTTGTTGACAAAGGGGCTAAGTCAAGCTCAGCATTCCTATCTTTTGGGCAAGCTTGGTGTGCTTAATGTTTTGCACCCTTCAGCTTGAGGGGGTGTGTTCAAATGATCAATTAGTTTACTGTATTGTTTATTGTATTAATAGTTAGTTATTAATGTACTTATAGTTAGTTATAAAAGTCAGTTGGCTAGATAGTTGTTCAGATGACATGTGCAATGGCAGAGTTAGTTGAGAACCTTCTAGATACTTCTAATTCAGTCTATAAAGCATGAGAAAGCTTCCATTTGTAATTAGATCAAGATGTGCAAAAGATGAATAATATCTTCCTTCTTTCTTCTGTTCTTAATTGTCCTCTGTTCATCACTGCCCAGAGACCTTCAAAATTCATAGTTCAACAGTAAATCAAGAAAAAAGACCGACCATAACAAATCATAAATATAAATCAGAAAAATTGTCATCATTACACCAAACTTTTGCTCTAACATAGTTTAGAATATTTAAAACTGTAGTGATACTCTAAATATACTTAACTTTAAATCCTATATCAATCTGATTAATGTAGGGACACCAAGTAACCAGCTGTTTGAGTATACAATTCATATATGCAGCACAAGCATAGTTATGGATCATAAACTTACATAATAACTTGTTAATATAAATCAAAACGAAAATCAGAAAGTACTAACTTGCTAAAGCCTTCATAAAACTCGTTCAAAGTCGATGAATTCAGAATTCTGGCCTCCTCCTACTTTCTGACTAGTGTTTCCAACCAGAAATTTGTGTGGGCAAGTAATTTCTTTTAGAAAAAAGGACCTCTTTGCCCTAACTAGCCCTTTTATCCCCACTCTTCTACCGAAGAGGGAAAGGGAAAAGGTCTTTCAAAATGCCTCAGAAATTAGGTGTCATCAATTGCCATAAAAGGTAATTAATAGCAAATAAAATCAGATGTTTTTATCCTCTTCCATGAAGACAATATTACAGCAATATTATTTCTTTTAAGAGACCAGCAAAAAAACATTTTTGCTTCTCAATATAATAATATTAATTATTTAAACTCAATAATTTATTCCTTGCAGAAGACCAGTAAGAATTACTTCTTCCGAAATTTTCATTCTTCTTTTCCAATAAAATGATTAATTATTTAGGCATAATAGGGACCGTAGATTTATTATTTGAGGCTCCAATTACAATATTAATTCACAAATGAATGAACTAATCATTTCGTAATAAATTATAAATTTCACTAAAAAACTATTATTGCACTACTTGATTTAATTTTGAAATTTACCATTACATCTTATTTAACTCCTCATGTTAGAATTACCGACATCAATCAATGAAATCAATTTTTCTGAAAATTAATTTATTGACTAGCTTAATCCTTTATTCATTATTATACTTAACTTATTTCACATGACAGACTAAAAATTCGCCTGCAAGATTTTCACGTGAAAACTTATAAGTAATCATAAAGGGTGTCTTCTATCTCAATTCTGAGACATGGTTCTGTCAACTAATTATTATTTCAATAATGTGATTTGTCATTATCCAATCTATTAGGAATATATTGACTCAAAATAGAGTCTCACATTTTAATAGAATTAAAATAATAAATCAAACTGCATAGATCAATAATTATATCAAGATTAAACGTATAAGTACATGTAATGGATTAGAGAAGTTGTTTATTGATATTCAGAACATAAACAAACATTCTACTTGGTCCATTCAATACATACAAAATGTACTAGCACATGAAGTTGCAATATTAAGTACCACCCTCATAATTAAAATTAAATTATTTAATCTTGTGCTACAATCATCAAGATGTTTATCTCACTTCATCTTTGATTGTGAACATTAATTTATAACTTATAAGAACCAACAATTTTAATCTTTTGTGCATGAGTTTAACAACTCCATACACAAAAACCATCCACTTTATAAGGAATAGACACACTTATTAACACAATGGTCTATTCAAATAAAGACATTATTATATTAAATAAAATGAAATAAATAGTCTTTACAAAGGATTAAAATGTAATACTACACCTGATAAATAGTATATCCCAACATCAGTACGTCCGACAATTAGATTTTAGGTTTAATACATTGCAAGCTTCTCAATAAACTTCTTTTAGACACTTAAATAAATGTTTATTATATTTTTCATCTTTACTGTGTGTTCTATTTTTTGATTTGCACACTATCTTATTATTTTATGACTTGCACCCTAATCTCTTCAATCCTAGTTTTGGAGAATTCATAGTTTGAGAAATTAAGATTTATTTGGGACTCAATGGGTTAAGAGAAACTCATTGATGAAGTTTTCACATACCTTGACTGAAACCCTAGCTTGAATCTTGGGTGGAAGGCTTGAAGCTTAAAGCTTGAATCTCTTGTTCTTGTCTTGACAAGAAACTTGGGAGAGAAGAAATTGAATTTTGGGTGAGTTATCAGAGAATGAGGGATTATGATCACAATTAAGAATCCTTTATTCCACTTAGAATAGGCCAAAACGATATAGCATAGGAATTAAAAGAGTGGATAAGACTACCCTTGGTTAAAAACTGTTGGGAGGCTTCTGCGGGGATATCTACGGACCGTAAAACCTTTTACGGACCGTAGAACCCTATCCATAGTACTTAGAAGGAAAATCCTGAGTTTTTGAACTTTAAACTACCAAGCCCTCTCTATGATCCATGGAATGTCTTTCGACCTGTCCCGATCGTTCGTAGAAGACATGAACTGAAATACTTAGTTTCTGAGGAAGGATCTACGAGACCCAAACCACGACTCGTAGTCCATTACACGATTCGTACTACCATGTCACAGAAGTAAGTCTGGGGAATATCTGGGGGCCTCAGGACTTTGGTTCATGAGGCCTTTGCACGACACATAGTACCTATTACGACTCGTAAACTCACTCGTCTTGTTCAAGTCCAACTTTGTAAGTTTCGGAAGTCTCAACTACATATGATTCATGTCTACGACCCGTACAACTTTTCACGACTCGTAAACTCAATTGTAAACTCTGACCCAATTTTTCAAACATCTGAAGTATCAACTACAAACTCTTTCCACGAGTTGTAGTACCTTTTATGACCCGTAAAATCTGTCTGTAAAATTCAAAATTTTGTAGATCTGTATTTTTCGAAATTGTGCAACCTCTAGTCCGAACTAGGAACCTTTGGGGTGTTACATGAAATATCAATATATTAAGGGTTCATGAATATTAAAAATTAATGAATTTATAGATGAAATCACACAATCAAACTATTCATGAAGACGAATGAGAAAAGTAAAAAACCATGCTTTACTTATGAACCCTAAGTTGTAGAAACTATTAACTGAAAATTGGGTTTACTTTGAGACTCAATAGGTGAAAGGATACCTATTGATGAAATCTCACGTACCTAAAAAGAAGACACTAGCTTGAATCTTTAATTGAAGCTAAAAGCTATGGAATCCTAGCTTCTTCCTTGAGAGAACTTTGAACATACTGATCTTTGTTTCTGGGTGCTATGCGTGAGTGGGGAGGTTTAGGTCGACTATGTCCCTTTTTAATCCTCCTTAGAATAGGCTAAACGACATAGTCTGTGGATTAAAAGAGTGGGAAAAGACCAAAGAAACTCTGAAAGAAAACCGAGTTCAACAGCTTTCACGAGACAATCTACGGTTCGTGGATTGATCTACGGGTCGTAGGTACCTCTTGTGGAAATTAGACCAATTCCTGAGTTTCTCAAGTTTGATTCACGAGACCCATTTATGATCTATATATGGTTCCTTCTACGGACCGTAAACCTTGTCTGTAGAAGTCAAGCAAAATTCAAGTTTCGGGATCTTAATTTACAAACCAATCTACGAACCATAGATTGGACCCGTAAATCACAGACAAATTTCAAATCTCTGAAGTCAATCTATGAATCTCCTCTATGATCTGCAGTTACTATATTTGAGAATATTATGGTCAAAGAAAATACCATTTTAATTGTTCAAATACCAACTAAAACAAACAAATTAAAATGGAAGGGGAGTATAAACTTTAATGATAAAAGAAATCAACAATATATTTGGAAAAATACAAATATTTTTCTAACCGTGTCAATTTATTAGTTAAGGAAACATTATGGTAAACCGTGTCAATTTATTATTTAAGGAAACTTGCTGTTAACCGTGTCAATTTATTATTTAAGGAAACTTTCTGTTAAGCGTGTCAATTTATTATTTAAGGAAACATTATGCTAACCGTTGTCAATTTATTACCGTTAACCGTCATTTATCTCTCTCTATATATATATATGGTAACCCTGTCAATTTTTCATATTTGCAGCTCTCTTGTTTCTTGGGCAAAATTTAGTGCTTGTTTCTTTGTTTGTTGTTATGATGAGTATCAGTATGAACTCTTGGCAATTAGCAAGAAACATGGGCGATGGTCATCAGAATCCTGCTCTCTTTCTCACACATGGTGAATACATTGATGGTGTCTTTGTCACTGATGCTGCTGCTCTCTTTCCCACAAATCCTCATCTTTCACAACCCCACAATCATCGGTCATATCATTATAGAAATTCGTCTCACGGTTCAAGATATACTATTGGTAATCACTTGGCTCCACATAACTACTCTGCTTTCTGGGATCCATATTCTTATCATCAATTCATTGATCAACCCTATGTCACAACTGATGATGTCAATGAATTACTAGTGGCAATACAAAACCTTGATCGCAACTTTGGTAGTCGTCTCAGTGGACACCCATTTGATTATAGATGGTTCCTTGATCTACCTGGCCATGACACACAATTAAGCCACCAGCAGGAGGAGGAAACTATGATCATGAAAAACAGAACTTATTGTGCTAGTAAGGTTGAAGTTGATTCAGAAGAGATATGTTCCATATGTCTATCTGAATATGTAAATGATGACACAATTGCTACACTCCATTGTGGACATGAATATCACGCCACTTGCATAGAGAAATGGCTGCTGAGAGGCAAGAAGAATTGTCCAATTTGTAGATCTTCAGTTTTGCCATCACAGCAACACACACAAACTTAACTTTTCTTTTTATTAAGTTGTTAGTCTTAGCTAGCTAGACATTGTTTTTGTTGGTCATTGGTTGAACCTTTTAATATGAACAATTTTTTATTCAGTTGCCATTTTGGATATGTCATATGTATGTGTTGGAGATTCAATTTACCTGCTATAACAATTCATTTTACCATGTGTTTGACAAGTTAACTCCATCAGATTTTATAGGAAAATACCTAAGGCTAAACTCTGAATATAATGAAGGATGACTAAGCACCCTGCTTTGCTAGACATAAATATAAGTCTACTACTCTAAAGATATACACACATGATTAACAATTCTACATCTTAATTTATGGAATTCTCTACAAAATTACGTAAACAACTAAGAGGAAACCAACAATCAAGAGAAACATCTTAATAAAGAACTTTGTACCATCTACATGGATTGCATGATGAAATCCATGAGCATAACCCCCATGAAGTGAACTAGAGAAGAGGTATGGAACTCCCGTGGTTGCACCGTATACAGTAGCATCATGAAATCCTTGCACATGAAGATTAAAAAAAGATGGAATAGCTCTGAATAGAGTAGATAATGTCAAGTTTCCAAACCTTGCACTGGCCATAGGCATAAATCCCCCCATTTGATCCAACTCATCAGGCCGGAAATAGTTCATATCTAGTGCTGGAGCTGTTTGTGGTCTTGGCCCAAATACTGGACGGTTAGGAATGTTCATTCTCGGACGTATTTGAGACCTTGGATCAGAGGTTGTCTTGCCTCGACCATATATGGGAACTAACTTTTGGTCTTCAATGAGAGCCTTACAAACTGGACATTCGTGGGAATGTGAATGAACTTGCAACCATTCACAAAGACAAGGCCAACAATAAAGGTGGCCGCAAAGAGTCACAATAGGATCTTGAGCTATTTCAAAGCAAATATTGCATTCAAAATCACCATGCTCACAATTCATATTATCTGAAGGCACAGAATCCAACGATTCGCCTGTCTCGTGATCCATATGCACAATCCTTGAATAAAGAAACCTGTCAGCAAAACAGAGCGCAGTTGCATTATGAGGAACAGGATGCTCGAATTTAATCGTCCAGCTACTCACGATGCAATTAAAAAATGAGAAAGAGTGGTTAAGAGGAGGGGTAAAAGAGATGAAATACAAAGTTGAGAACAAAACAGTGTGTATAAATATAATAACCTGTCGCATCAGGAAACAGAAACAGTAATCAGCCTTCAGGGAAGGAGAACAAAAATCTATACATTGACAATCGCAGGTAGTTCTCCTTTCCTAAGAACTTCAAATTATAGGTAGATAGTTAGCATAGACAAGTCCTGAACCTCTAATAATGTACATAAACCATACCCTCCTCGTCTACTATCTTCTCCACCAGTTTCGTGTTTCTCTGATTGTAATGCGAAACTAGAAAAGGAACTGGTAGGTATGAATCTTCAAAAGTTGTGATACAGTCAACAATCTGCAGAGACCAGAAATATTTTTTTTTGCCTAGAGGGTTCCTGAGTATCAGAGGATTTTTTTGTTCTGCATATAATGAAGTCGTGGAGTTGATGGTAGTTGTTTGTTTATTTTTGGTATAAATTACTGTATGTTCTTTCTTTGGTATCTATAGCTTTTTGGATATATTACTTCTAAGTTTCTCTATAAATTTTCCATCTTCGGTCATAGAGAAAATGCATATGCATGTTTGTTTGGAATATTTGAAAAAGTGAATTGGTTATTTGTATTCTTTTGATTGTTCAAGAATCAAAAAGAGTGGAACACTCAAAATCTTATTGAGTCCTATAACACCTCGGGACTACAATGCAAGGATTAGTAGTGTAGAGATTAGTAATAATAGGAATTAGTAGTGCAGGGATTAGTAAAGACTGAATTAGGAATAAATTTTGGAAGTCTTTTAATAGAAAGTGCAACTTAATCAGCTGGAATATCTCTAAGCATGCTTTGATCATTCTAAAAGGTAAAACTCTCTTGCCCAGCTTCTCTTAAAATCTGCCCATTATTCTCGACGGTTCCAAGCAGAGTCCATAGAATTAATTGTTGCAAGCCAAAGCAACACTGCCAACAGTTTGTTTAATTTGTCTCAAGCATCGAAACTCATGTCCTTTGCAAAAATTTACACTGCTCGTAAATAGCGAGAACAAGATTTGTGTTGCACAATGGAAAAACAAAAAATCATAAACTCATTTCAAAAGGAAAAAGCAACCTAAGGATTTTCCTATTCCAGACTTCACGGAGAAGAAGATCTCACATCTCTCTCACTAAATGATTGGCCTATACAAGAAACCATGGATAAACTCTTGACGATCATCTAGGGTAACTAACTACTGTGAACTCATACAGCCATTATGGACATATGTGTCTGATTCTCTTTTTTCTCTGATGGGCAGTCATGTATCTGATTCTTAGTTCTAGCTCGTGAAAATACCGAAAAACTCAATCAATCAGCCAACTATCCCTCAATTCCAAACCAGTTAGGTTCAACAAACAAATACGAATCTACTACAGATGTTTAGAAGACAGGTGCCCTTCCTCATCTCTTGACAAGTTTAAGTGCTTAGAGAGTATTTCTTTGTGTGTAACACGAAAGCTGTTTATGAGTTAGACATTATCATGGAGTGTACGCAGACCTTACCACTACCTCGTGGAGATAGAGAGGTTGTTTGCGAAAGACCCTCAGCTCATTTTTTCATAGTTGAAGAAAAGATTTTTTTTTCTTTTGCAACTTTGTAGCTCCCCTCATAGTGCTATAATAAAAGGGCAGCCGGTGCTCAAAGCATCCTGCGTTAACAGGATCCTGGGAAGGTCCTCACTCCAAGGGGTACACAAAGAATCCCTCTTACTGCTATAATGTGAATTACTAAAATTGTTTCCCTACCTCCTTAAGAAAAAAGGAAACTGAATCCAACATATATTCCTGTCCATTCGAGCCAATTCATTTCAATACAAGAAGGAAACAATAGCACTAAAACTAATCATGTCTGCGAACCAATAGACAGTCAACTACCTCAACAAACACAACATATACTCACAAGAGAACAAATTACAAGACCCATATTAACAAAGAATCAATGAGAACAAATTCTAATAAAGTATAGATTGAAGACACAAAAATCAAGCTAATTAAAGAACCAAAGTCCAATCATATACTAGTTTTGTTCATTTTCACCCCCCAAACACACACATACACAAACAACAGACCAATTTCTCTTCTTCACAAGTCTTAGGACAAAATATAACCCATTAGAAGCATAAAATTACATAAAGATTGAAACTTTATACACAATACAGTTAATAATCACCTCAAAATTGAAAATAGACAGAACCCAAACAGATCCAACTACAGATCACACAATAACAACTACCCTTCAATCTAGAAATCACACAAATCAATTAAAACCCATTTGTTTCCAATACAGATCCCATAAACAAAAAATAAAAAGATTGAGAACCCACCTGAAATTAAGGATGAAAATCTTGAGTGATCTGAAAGGGAAAAAGATGAGCAGCTAACAAAAACACAGAAAAGGGACTCTGTAGTGTCGGTTGGTGGATTGAGAAACTCCTATGTTCCTTCCCCTTAATGTCAAAATCTCCTAACTTTTATTTTTTTCACCACCTCCACAAAAATGAATGACAACTATTATAATTTTAACTATGTAAAAATCATTTTGAATACTATTGATGTCTCAAAAATTGTACCAAATACTAAATATTATTATAAACTATGTTACAGGTGGATCGGATGTCCATTAAATGTAATCTCTCGCTATTTTTTACCATTATGTTTCACCTCTTTTATAATGATGATGTCTCCCTCAACTCCTTCATAATCTTTTTCCTTATTGTCATGTTTATAATTTTTTTTTAATCTATTGTTTATTTAATCTTTTAAATAGAGGATCAGAAATCATACTGTATATTTGAAATGAAGAAGAAAGTTATATTATATTATAGAGAAAATACATAAAGTCACCATTAAAGTTATTTTGCATTTTAAAGAAACACTTTAACTTTGCAAGCGTCTTATTATCCCACAAAAGTTTTGATTATCTTTGTTAAAGGGCCCTTTTGACCCATTCCCTCACTTGGTTAGACGCACGTGATGATCACGAGTTATCATAGTCTAGACCCGATTCGTTTCAATAAGAGAAAACTCTTTTTCTTTTGTCTCAACTTTTCATGTCTCTTCGTGCTCTTGGTAAAACGATAGTGTGGTGATCATCTACTTCTTTTTTGAAGTTTCTTGGCCACAATTCTTGGAGGAATTAGGAATTGAAGGTTAATTAACATGTTAGGGTTTTCTTACATTAGTTGATAAAGATTATATTGCTACGGTTTTAAGGATTATTATAGTGTAAAAAGTGTTATAATCAACTTATTATAGTTGCTATTGTTAGGATTTCAGTGTGTTTCGTTGTGTTATTGACTAATTGCTAATGTTAGGGGTTCGTTCTCTTCTTGAAAAACTTCAAATTAACCTTTTCGACTGGAAATTAAAAGAGAACGAATTCCTACCTTACTGCACTTCGGGAAGATGATGAATTCGTCACAGAAAGTACCAACGTTTACCTTGCTTTGGAGAAGATGATGAAATTGTCAAGAGAGAGTACCAATGGCTCTTTTGAGTTTTGTTTTGGGGAAGATGATGTAAAAGAAGTAAATAATTAATTAATAAAGAAAACAAGCGAAACGTGACACTTTTTAATGGGCTATTCGCAGCAAAAACACTGCTTCACGTGCGTCTTGTGCGTGTTCACAAACCAAGTGAGGGAATGGTTCAAAATGACCCTTTTACAAAGATATTCAAAACTTTTGTCGGGTAATAAAATTCGGAACAATTTCAGTGATGACTTTATGTATTTTCTCTATGTTATACATACTATTCTATTCCTCTTATCTTATGTTATTCTTTTTATCGTTTTCATAATTTTATTTTTGTTATTAATTTTACAACATGTTACCGACACGAAACTCAAAAAATTCATGCCTTTCCTGGGAGTAACATCTCCTGTAGTGGCTTTGTCAAGTGAGAAGAAAAGGTTTGCATTTTATCACCACTGCATCAAAATTTCTTCTGAATATTTTGTAACGTATCATAATACTTGGCAGAACTTTTCAAAATATTTTGTGAAAAGAAAGGTACAAATTTTTTGTGGGGAAAGAAAAAAAAAGGTAGTCTTGTCTAATCTTAGTATATTAGTATATTACTATATTATACGCATGGCACAGAAATACATATAAATTATTAGTGCTTATTTTATTTCTTTCATTTCTCTATTGTTAATTGATTTGTTTTCTATGTTTTTTCTTTGTAAACTAATAATTTTGGCTCTTAAAGTGCCCAAATTGACTGTTATTCACTAAAAGTGATCATAATAATTTCGAAGGAACTCGGACCTAAATTCTAATGTACTATGGACTATTATGCTATTGATTGAGAGTAAATCGGTGGATTCAAGTCTTATCGTATTAATATTATAATAACAAGATGTTGGGTTTAAATTATACTGAATAATTGTTTAAATACGTTTTTTTTATGTGTAAGACATTATATTTAAATCTCAAGCCAATATATTGATAGTAATGATAATCAAGGAAAAATCATAGACTTTTGATGAAAAACCATGAAAACTGTCCAATTAATTTAATCTAATAATCCATAGTAATGCATAATATGTCTGAAAAAAGGCAAGTGATTGAATATATGAATATAAATGTGGAAAGACAAAATCATAATAATAATCATTATTATGGTAAAAGTGTATAACACTATTTATTCTCCAAATAATATTTCGAGACATGAAGCTAATTCTTGTTATCAAAGTGATGAAAAATTATTTGACACATAATTATCATGCAACCTAATTTGATAAGTTTTATAAATCCTAGTGACTTCTTTTGCGAGCATATAAGAAACTGATACCTCTCCATCTTAGACAAGAAAAATATTGTCACTATTTAAAGAGGCATATAAGTTTTGATGATCATTTATTAAATAAAAATATTTTAAAATGCAATCTTGCAATTTATTTATTTATTTTAAAATCTTCTCAATAATATTTAACTTTAAATTGGGTTCACGTATGCATATGAATAATGCAAGTGGGACATACCACCATAAAAACGCAGAGCAATTTCGAATGGTCCCTCTCAATGCTTTGATATAATCGAACAATGAGGGACCTAAATGGTGAACTAAGATATTTTTGTTCTTGTTTCTTTAAAAAAATGCTTATGTAATAGGCATAATACATAAATGTACTAGTTCATTTAATTTAACCTTATTTTACATTTATGCTCCTTCAACTTTGGATGTAGATAAATAAACACTTAAACTTGTATAAAATTGAACAAATAGACTCATGAATCATGTGTAACATAATACACGTAGGAGACCATGTAGGACTCAAATTGCCTTGTAGAATGCCAAGTAGGACACTTGTGTCAATTTGTTCAACCTTATACAAATCTAAATGTCTACTTGTGCACACTCAAAGTCGGAGGTCATATATGTAAGCTAAGGCCTAGTTAAAAGACATATTTATGTGTTACGCCTCTATGATATGACAAAAAAAAACATTAAATGTTTGGTATCAGAAAATTTGTCAAATAAGAAACTCACTAAAATGTCGAAAACAAGTTTGGTGACGATAAGTAGCTGTAGCAGTCCTAAAACATTTGATCTCAGAATATAGTTTATGATCATTGTATTAGTGACAATAAGAAAAAGTAGAATTAGAAGCACATACATCTGCACAGTAACATATACAAATAAAACCGTTTGCTACTTGCTAGTAGACTACTTAGTTATAATTATTTCAACCTAGAAAACGAAGGGTGAAAAAATTCCTAACAGCAATTGAACAACTAAGCTAATGTATCTTGAACGAAGGGGAAGCAACTATGTACAAAATCACCGGAAAAATCAATTTGGGAAGTCGTAAGAGCCCTTAAGATGCATACTGTAGGACTCGCTATGCAGAATATATCTATTATCTAAGGAAACAATTGCAATGAGAAAGTGGTTCCTGAGTTGAGCATCACTCATCATCTTCAGAATCAGAAGTGTCAAATTGCTGTCTTCGTCCTTCAATTGTACCACTTACATGCCCGTGCCTTCGTTCAGGGCGAATAAAACCCGAAGCAAACTGGTTTGCTGATAAGAAGAAAAAGAAAACATAGAAGAGGGGGAAGGGGGGTTAGCACATAAATATGTAAATGAACACCACAAACTTATTTTTTGCATACTTAACCAAAAGGATATAAGTGATTGAAGTACATAGTAATTAATTAAGCAACATATGATACATGAAAGGAACGATTCATATCTAACATCTGAAATAGTAGCAAGTCCCAAGTGTACTTATTTGGCTACCTGATACGAAGGTCCTCATTAGAAGTGCTCTCACAAACTTGATTTCAGCTTGATGCACGCTAACAAACTTGGACTGCAAGGCCAGGAATAGTGCAGGTCAAATGACAAATTGCACCTTAACAGGTGATTAGCTTAAGAAAATTAAAGAGTCAAGCAGGTAATCTATACTGATTATAAGATCTAAAACCAAAGTTTATATCGAACTGCTCCAGACCAGGGTGCAGATCTGATGCCATCACAGCTCACCAACCAAACATGAATCAAGAGCGTAATTCCTTCCTCTAACATCTAACTTGAAGAGACAAGCTCCCAACCCCTTGCCCCTAACCCCCACAAGAAGAGGAAAGAAACCAACAAGAGCCAAAACATTAGGCCTAGCTCGAGTGGCAAAAGGTGGAGGATTTGTGGCTTAGGTCGCAGGTTCAAGCCCCACACCATGCAAAGTGAAGCCCGGTGTTTAAGTGGAGAAGGGTAGAGGGGCGGGCCCATTATCCACCGAGTTTTGAAGGCTGTGATTGGTCCAAAGGGCGGGTCACAGACGGATTTCTCGGTTATCAAAAAAAAAAAAAAAAGGGAAATAGGAAGGTCAAGTTTGTGATTACCATTTGACCATACAAAAATCCAACTACTTGGTCCAGCCTGGCTTGATGCTTCAAGAGGAAAGGACGAAGGTGAGTCATATACATTTGCCTTGCCCCCTGTCAACAGCAAATTTAAATATATATCATTCAGATAGTCTCAATGTTTCACCATTTAAATTGTTCTGCCACATCTGGTAGTCATGAAATCTTTTTACTATTCATTTAGTCTAGTATACATCTATAGGCAGAAAGTATAAAGCAATACATTTAGGCAGCAATTTATGGAAGACATCCAAAGTTTGTGTAAAATCAACATTGACAGGCAAAATCAAAATGGTAAAACAAGAAAAGAGATGCTAAGTTCTGGCTTACAAAAATATGTTTCTTAATGTATGTTTGTGTAAAATCAACATTTCTTAATGCATGTTCTATATCACTTTTTTTTTGTCTTAGACCTACCATGATGAAACATGATTTCATTGTCTGCTTAAAGCTCACCAAGTTGCCTAAAACCTTGTGTTAAATTATTTAAAGTGGTGAAAGCGTTAGGAAACAATCAATAAAACTGATTTGGAACATTCACAACATATGATTAGTGCTTTAAGGGGGCAAACATGAATCCAAATGAAAAAATTCTCAAACTTTTAAGAAAATTTGGCTCAAAACATGAGTGAGTATCAAGACCTATATTGCTCCATTAGTTAAACCCACCGTAATCCATCAAGAAAATCTTTACATATGGTCTACTTAATAAAATACGTAATTAACGAATCTACAAGTGAGTGCATAAACTTGTAGTCTATAGTTTATAATATTCTTTTTCAGCACATTAATCTCTCTCCATATTTATTAAGGGTAGAAGTGAAAACTAATAATTAATTATATCTTGATTATCTAAAATGACAACTATTTTGGACCAATTATTATTAGTAAGCACGACAATTAAAATGGACCGGAGAGTGTATATGCCTATAATTAAGTAATTAATATTAATGGAGAAGTGGTAAATATCCGTTTCACATTCTCTAAGTTAAGAAATAATGCCTAACCCCACCCTAAATAATTTGTTCTCCCAAAAATCTAAGAAACTATGACAAACAACACTGCTTCCTAAACTACTGCGGATGCTCAATGCAACCAAATACCATTGTTATTCCAACAATCTAAGTAACTCTAGCAAACAACAGTGCTTCCGAAACCTATGTTGATTGGGCTCTCAAAAATTATTGCCACAACCATGT
Organism: Solanum appendiculatum; assembly: GCA_018342035.1. Lineage (NCBI taxonomy): Eukaryota > Viridiplantae > Streptophyta > Magnoliopsida > Solanales > Solanaceae > Solanum > Solanum appendiculatum. The sequence continues at coordinate 690,908 of JAGDQO010000428.1, forward strand.
CAGGATTCTCCAAAAATGCACTAGTTTTGGAGAATCCCCACGCACTCGTTGATATATTTGAAGAGTCCGGGCAACATAGTCCAAAATTACTCTCAATGCTACCAATGTCAATTCTTCCCTTTAACACCCCAAAAGTTCCTAGCTCATATCAGATCAGGAGAAACTCAGAATCATTCCAAAGACTGCAGAAATTCTGCGTTTTAGGAGCTCCATCTACAGGTTGTAAAAGGTACTAAGGACCATAGATGGTAGTCGCAGACCAACTTAAGAAACAGGGAAAAGTGGTCTGACATATATGAGTTAAGTTTACGATTCGAAAACTATTTTACGGATCATAGACTTGAACATAGATCAAGTTCAGAAACTTGGCAATTCAGCCTGAACAGGACGAGCCTGGTTTACGGGTCGTAGAACGTTTTATGGACCGTAGATTGGTCTCCTAGAGTCAAACTTTAGAAACTCAAATTTCCTCTGATTTCTACGAACAGGGTTCTACCGTCCATAGATGGAACCACATATCGTAGATGGCCTCGTAAAACCTGGCTAAGTCAGTTTCACTCAGGGTCGTTTTAATCTTTTCTCACTCTTTTAATCCCTATGCTATGTCGTTTTTAACCTATTCTAAGTGGGATGAAGGGGAATTTAGTGACTTAAACCCTCCTCTCTCACGCACAACTCCCCAAATCAGATTTTATTTCTCAAGTTTCCTCTCAAAGCAAGAACTAGGGTTCCAAAGCTTCAAGTCTCCATTCAAGAATTCAAGTCAAGGTTTCCATTCCAGGTATGTGGGATTTCATCAATGAGGTTCATTTCACCCCTTGAGTTCCAAAGAAACCTCAGATTTTCAAGTTTATGATTTCTCAACAGCCTAGGTTTTTCTAGAATTTTCATGGTTTTTCAATGCAATGCAATTCCTCTTCATGATTAGCCTTTAAATTGCACGATTTTACCTTATAATTTCATGTTTTCAATGTTATTTCATGAACCCTCAGTATACAAGTATTTTCATGACTCAAAATTATGTAATTTCAAAATGCATGTTATCAGATTATCAGGTTTCATGATTTTAGATACTTTTAGATAAAGTGTCTTTCAGTATTATCAATAATTAAATCATGATTCATGAGCTACTCAGTTATCATCAAAAACCAGTATTATTTCAGTATTACCAGACTATTACTGTATCCGTTAATTGCATGTTTATCATTGGGAGTCTTAGCAACGAGCGGAGTTAGGGATGAAGGCTCACGATCAGCGTCCGTTGGATTCTTTAGTAGCAATCCCTAAGTCCCAAAATTACATGCCACCATAGGATCTAAGGGGTGTCCCATCAGTTGAGGCCGACTCCTTATTCTTTATAGACATTAGCTTGGTGGATCCACACTAGCTCAAATCAGCCTTTATACCTTGGCAAAGTATATTGGGCCTTTTTGATGGAGATTATACATCAAACTTCATGTAGTAGTTTACATGGTTATATGTCAGTTAGTAGTACCTCCCACAGTCAGTCTTTCAGTTATTGCATGACCAAGCATTCAGTTATTTCAATACAACATATTATCAGATTTCATGTTATCTACTTGGTCAATGCATCAGTATGTCTCTTCAGTTCAGCATGTTCAATATTTATGTTTATCATGTTTATCCTACATGCTCAGTACATTCAAAGTGACCACATACTTTTTGTCTATATTGTTTGATAATATAGGCTCAGATGTTCAGCACTCGGGCCGCGGTTAGTATGAATTCCAGTCAGTGTAGCAGCAATATTTGGTGAGTCCTCATTCTTTGAGGAGGACCCTTACCTTTATTTATTTCAATTATGTTTCTTTTAGTTTTCAAACAGTTGGAGTTAGCTAGGGGTTTGTCCTAGCAACTCATGTTAGTAGAGGCTTCCAGACAGTTAGTTTAGATTCAGCTATGTTTTTAACGGATAGTTGTTTATTTGATTCTTAATGTACTATTCAGTTTTAGCTTATGCTCAGTATTTCAGTTATCTTCCGTTATTCCTCTTATGTTAATCTTGGAGTCATACCAGACCATAAGGTTAGCTTGGGGCCACTTGTGGCTTTAAGCATCATGTCACAACTAGGGAGTAGTTTTGAGTCGTGACATTCCCCCCGCTGCTCCTATTTTAGCTGTCCTACCATATGTAAAGTCATTCCCCGATGTGTCAAACATTGAGATTTTGCCAATAAAAATTATAAGTAGTGAGAAATTTAATCAAGGAACGAAGTATGATTATGTACAATCCCTTACATGGGAGAATTTAAGAAAACAGAATTATAAACAGCGAAGAGCAGGGGCAATGCAAGGAAAAGAGAATTTGCTTTAGCTTACATCAGTAGTAGGGAGTTGAAGCCAAACAAGAAATGCAAACTTCATGTGGTAATACAGTGGAAACCTGATAAAATTAGAAGGGAAAAAACATCAACAGGATTAAACTAGCAGTAACATTAAAACGGTTTAAAAGTAAAATGAGTTAAGCAAGGAGCTATACCAATGGAGAAACTTATCGGTGAATAACTCAACAACACTGAAAGACCCATAAGCTGCAAGCAAAAGAAACTTCTTTCAGTTCTAAGAAGAATGTCCAAGAAAATGCAACCAAATTTTTCGGTAACCCAAGGGTACATGAAGAGAAACTATAAAGGAGTTAAGACTGAACATTATAATACGAACATACAATCTGAGCAGGTATGCTACATAAAAGTAAATCCCAATAAATACCCACAGAAAGCATATATACGGATATACCTAACATGTATTAAAATTCTAGTCTCTCAACTTATTGCAAAATTCAAACATATGTTGTTTGTTAGAATCATTGCACTCATTATCGTTTTTTAGGTTGTTTGTAGGTAAAATTCAATAGTTGCTTTAAAATAGTAATAGTAGTCATCCATGACTTGCAATACAAAATTCTAATGTTCTAGTATATTTAGATGCCTAAATATGTCTTCTCCATAATCCCTCCAGAAAACATATAAACAGTTCTATGTTGTAGTTTTTTTTGGTTAAAAACAGTTCTTTGTTGAATTGATAGTTCTTTTCACCCTGTAAACTAAATTCAACAACTTCTAAACAAGAAGTATATATTAATTAACCAGGGGATACATGTAGTTGTTTTACACAGAAACTTGAAATACTAAAGGGAAAAAAAAAAGAAAAAAGATAAGAAAATGCATCTTAAGCAAAAGTAAATAGCATACGGTTGTTGTTGTATACTCAAAGAAGAGAAACATAAAGAAAGCAAAGAAAAATAGAAAATAAACAACAGTATAAACCTGCCCAATACAGTAGCCACTTTCTCTGCTCGTTTTCATCTCTTCCCTCAATTGCCTTAAATGTGGAATAAACAGGTAAAACAACCCCCACAGAACAGCTGTAAATGTCCCATAATAACAACAAATCAACAATTACTTACATAAGCAATCTTCTCTTACCTTCCCCAAATAAGAATCATACTTTTAATTGATAAACAAGTTCTCATATAATCATAAACAATAGTTCCAGTAAACAAAATTAAATATCAGCTCACCATGCTGTCCGCACAACAATATTAGAAGCCAGTGGATAAAAAAGTAGTCTCAATCCAACCTGCATTGAACGGAATTCACATTCATATAGTTGATACGTTCTAAAGATAACGGGAGAACAGATGCACGAAAAAAAAAACTTCAATTTCTTTTGCTGAAACAATAAGAGCAGCAATAGGTAATAAGTGATAAGACTCAGCAATTTGAATAGTCAGCGACAATGAAGGTACAAATATGCTTGTCAAATTCAAATTACCACAAGAATAGAGTGTAGATTCCAGTCAAATAATCCATCCTTACTTAGAGAACTAATTCACAATTCAATCAATGAAGTGCCAAGAGATGCCAAAGAGTAGAATGCAACAAGTACAAAAATATGCACCAACAGTTTAGACAGAAAGATGATGTTACAATGATTTTAGAAAACACACTTCGATACAAAGTCCTCGGACATGTTATAAAAGAAGTATCAAGTGTGTTGCCTTAACCATCCCAAATAAAAAAAGCTAATGAACAAAGAATAGAATAAAGGAGTCTGTTTTTGGTCCAATATTTGAAACATGTCCACTCCTTAGCTGCTTTTGGGCACTCAAAGGGTGTGACCTAGTGGTCAATGAAGTCATTAACAGCCATAAGATCTCAGGTTCAAATCCCACCGGAGACAAAACACTAAGTCATTCCTTCTCATATTGCTAGTAGGAGGTGACAAATATCATGAGAAATTAATCGAGGTAAGGGAAAGCTGGTCCGGACACTATGGTCATTAAAAAAAAAGCTGCTTTTGGTCATCTGAGTTATTATCAAATCTTAACGAATCTTTATTTCACCACTGTTTACTATATCAACTCTGGAGAATACGAATCAACACCTCAATCCAAAATTAGTCGAATTTGACATGTGGGTATCCCAAAAACAAATTCATATTTCCATAGTAAATTGAAAGAAGAAGAAAAAAATCAACAGAAACTGAAGATCCAAAATCAATAAAAAATATCTATGTCAATACAGAAATCAGAAACTAAAGGATAAAATAGATGCATAAGAAAAGTGTAAAAAGGAAGAAAAACCTCGGGATCCATCTACTTCATACAACTGAATCTTTGTAGGCAGAGTTGAAACAATTCAATCAATCCTCGAGCAGTAATCAGTTCTCCAGTAAAGAATTGGGGAAAACAATAACAAGTTTTAATGGAGGATTTTGTGGTCGGCGTTCGACTCACTAACTCGACACAATTTAACTCAGGCTAGTCTTCAATTGGAAAAATAATGAGTTTAAAAGTGGGAATGATCAAGGCGGTCAAATAAACGGCCTAGCTAAATTTGATAATGTGAAAATTGATGTTATTTGTATTAAAATGGATTGGGGGAATGCGCTAAAAACAAAAAAAAACACAAATCTCATAGTGTTAATAGTTAATTATATCTTATCTCTACTCTTTTTCAAATTATAAAAATCTCTTAAATTTGGTGGAAATTGGATACATCCCAAAACATCATGATACATCACGTCTTGATTTCGGATACATCACTCAACGTCCCGATACATAGCGTCTTGGTTTCGAATACAACACTTAACATCCCGATACATCTGTACGTCCCGATACATCGCATAAAGTGATGTATCCGACCGATATATCTCGTAAAGTGATGTATTCGAGAATCGGAGAGAGTAGAGATTTTTGTAATTTTTTCAAATGGTAGAAAATTTTAGAGAATATGATAAAATAAGTTGTGAATTTAGATAATTTTTCCTAGAAAAAATGAGTTAGAAATCCAAGTAAGTTTCAAAATTTTGAATTTTGTTTTCTTATAATTTATTTGAGTATTTAATAAAATTGTTTTTTTCTTATGTTATAACTATAAATATAAAAACATATCAAATAAAATAATCTCTTTTTAAAAATATTTACGTAACATTTCTGGTGGGTGAATTTAAACAGTATATTAATTCATATTTAAAATGGTTGGAACTAAGCGAATTAAAATGGATTTAGTTAGTAAAATAAGTGGGCTATTAACCCACCAAAACATAAATGAGTTGGATAAGTTAAAATTTCATGATCTATTTTTGACACTCAAAGTATAATTATAATTGTTAAAAATTTAAAGGTAAAAAGTTTTTAAAATAATAATTTTGATTTAGCTAATGTTTATTTGTCGTTAGCTCAATTATATTATCAATTGGATTGGAAACTCCCTACTAGAATGGAGCCTAGAGACTTTGACTTAGATTGAATTGGCCGGAACAATTATTGCGATAAAAGCAAACTCTTACTTTCACTCTTTGAAAATGAATGCTCTTGCAAATTGCAATCTCATATGAAGTTGACATGGTATTTTCGAGAAATTGCCACAAATGGTCTCTGAATTATCGGAGTAGGTCTGAAATAGTTCCTTAACTATATACTTATCAAATTTAGTCCTTTAACTATTTCAAATCTTATCAGATTTGGTTACTTAACTATACACTTAATGGTTTTAGTATTTTAAGTATTAAAAAACTCATCAGGTTTGATCTCTGTCTATTTTTTTAATATAAATAGCTTAGATTTATATTATCGGAATTCATGTCTCCATAGAATTAATTCTTAACCTATTTTTCAGGTGTTTCTCTCCCTCCGCTACATTTTCTTCGAATTATTCTTATGAAAAAAGGCTTAACCTTAACGATTCAAAATAAAATTTATGAAAAAGTAAATATAAATCCTAATTTTATTCAATGATGGATAAAATGAAACATAATTGTTGTTAATGACTTGAATATGCTAAAATTTATTATAAAAAGAAAAAAGTTATTATCCATTAGATGTAGCAAGAGATTTATTTATATTTAATGAAAACGAATTTTTTGCCATGAGAATAATATTAAAAGTTCTTTACTCACATGTTTTGTTTCCAAATTTGTATTCCAACAACTTTATTGAAGGGAATTTGTTTAATTTTTTAGAAGTTTAAATTTAAAAATGATACATTTTCATATAATTTTTTCAAATTTTTTTATATTTTGAAATAGATCGATTTTTGTTATTTTGCTCGTTTTATTTTACGTAGAGAAATTTGAATAATAAAATCAAATCTCTTATTTTTCTTTTATATGAAAAATAAAATTTAAAAAATTCACGTTCATTATGAACAGATAACCTCTAAAGAAGGGAATATGACATATTCAAGTCATTAGCAACAATATTATGCTTAATTTATCCTCCATTGAATAAAATCAGAACTTATATCTTCTTTCCTCATTGATTTTATTTTGAATCGTTGACGTTAGGGTTCTTTTTACAAGAGTAATTTGAAGAAAAAATAGCGAGGAGAGAGAAAAACTGAAAATAGGTTAAAGATATAATTTCACGGAGGCATGAGTTTCATTAATATAAACCTAAGCTATTTATATAATAAAAAAAATAGACAGAGACCAAACTTGATATGTTTTTGAATACTTAAAGGACTAAAACCGGTAAGTGTATATATATAATTAAGGGACTAAAATCGGTAAGTGTATATATAATTAAGGGACTAAAATCGATAAATGTATAGTTAAGGGACCAAACCTGATAAGGTTTTGGACAGTTAAAGGACTAAGTCTGATAAGTATATAGTCAAGGGACTATTTTAGACCTACTCTAATAGTTCAAGGATAATTTATGACATTTTCTCTTTTATTTTACATTGTTTCCATAGTTTATTTTTCTCAGTATAACTGTCTAATCTCATACTTTTCCTTAATTTATCACATTATAATGAAAATTTTGATGCTAAGAAGACCGTTTAAATATTAATATGAGATAGCAAATTAGTACTATACAAATTAAGTGTTTGATGTATGCTGAAATGGTGTTAAAAGTCTTGTGTTCATGTTGATAAACAAGTGATAATTAATGAAAGAAAGAACTTGTACATAATTTTAATTCAAGTGCCTTATTATTTTTATAGGATAATTTCAGATACCTCCCTTGAGGTTTTGCTCTATAACACTCACCTTCCTCAGGGTTTACGATATTACGTTTACCTCCCTTATTTTGATTTTTTAAACTATTCTTTAAGCCTATTTAAAATAAATATAAATCAATTATACTTGACAAATTTGTTCCTCTTTATAATAATACATATTATTTTTTAAAATGACTTATTTAATAAATACTTTCAAAACAAATCAATACAAATAAGTTAATACTATAATACATATATTATATATATACACATGTTCTTTTTTACCAAATAAAGATACACATTTCTTCATATTAATTTATTTTTAAAGTATTTATAAAATAAGTCATTTTTTAATAATATGGACTAATATGAAGAAATTAATATAAAGAGGGACAAAATTGTCAAATCATAATTAATTTATATTTATTTTAAATAGTTTTAAAGAATGGTTACAAAAAAATTAAACTAAGGAAGGTAAACCTAATATCGTAAACCACAAGGGAGGTGAGTGTTATAGAGCAAAACCTCGAGAGAGGTTTATGAAATTATCCCTATTTTTATTGCAATCAAAACTTTTGAACCTTAATAGTAGCTAGGTTTTATAAAATCACTAGTATGCAATGCAAGTGTTGGTATTGTGCACACAATGTGGGAGTAAAAGAAAAATTATGTGTTATCTATACTTGATAGTATATTTTATTTCACTTCTTTATTTTTTCCTTTTGTTTTATTGGCTGAGGGTCTTTCAATTTGGCAGTAAACTTTGAAATGGTTTTTTGCTGAAACAAAATGAGCATTTAGTCTACTTATATATTTTACAGTATTCCCTTGATAATTTAATTTTTTTAGTATAATTGTATAATCTCTAAATTTTCTTTATAATGAAAAATGTGATGATAATAAGACCTTCTGAATTTTAACATGAGTTATTGAAAAATAGTAATGTGCAAATCAAGTACTTGTTTTGTGCTGAAACAATACTTAAGGCATTGTGTTCATGTTAATAAACAAGTGATAACTAGAAAATCTTGTTGGGAGCGCCAACCCCAAATGGGCCCTGCAGTACGCGATCCAGATTTAGTTAGGGCTACAATGTGGACTCCGGACATGGGTGAGAAACCAAAAATAAAAACAAGTGATAACTGAAGGAAAAAAGATATATTAGTAGTAAGGATATAAACTTATTTGTGCTCCTCAATTGTATCATTTGCAAATCTTCCCCCTCTCCAATCTTTGCTCCTCAATTATATTAATTTGCAAATCTTCTCCTCCCCCATCATTGCTCCTTTAATTGTATCGATTTGCAAATTCTCTCCCCTCATCTGAAATATTCATGGCTAGTTAATTTTTCAAATTTTGTAGGTTGATCACTTCATCATATATTAAGAGCTCATCTCAATTTTTTCCTTGAAAATCTAATCAGTTGTTTGCATATTTCATGTGTTCAACAATTTCTTGTTGTGCCACTTGAGGTACATGTTTATTTTTTTGTTTTATTAGCCAAGGATTTGTCAATTTGGCTTTAAACTTTGAAAGCATTTTGCTAAAATAAATGAACATATAATCTACCTCTATATTTTACAGTGTTATTCTAATAGTTTATTTTGCTTAGCATAATTGTCCAATTTTTAAATTTTTCTTAGTTTAATCGCAATATGATGGAAAATTTAAGTTTAAGAAGATCTATTGAACTTTAATATATATTATTTTTTTCAAAATTTCTAGATTTCTTATATAGGCCAAAGGATAATGGAGGGGCGCTATGCTTGACCTCTGTATTACAAAACTAGGGATGAGGAACTCATCCTTACACTCTAGCTTATCAAAGAAACGAAAAAGAAAATTGGAGGCACATATGATTTACAGAAAATCAGTAATGTGCACATCAAGTGTTGGTTATATGCTGAAATGGTGTTTAAAATCAAGTGCTCATGTTGATAAGCAAGTATTGAATGAAAAAAAAATACACTACTAAGAATATAGACTTTTTAGTGAAGACTTGTCATTTAATAATCTAAGGGGTTATTTGGTAGCTGGGTAGAGTTATGCAGGTATGGATCTTATGTCTCACATAAAATTATACATGCTTTCTCTTATAACATATCCATGTATTAGTTATACAGGTTTCTAAATTACACATCAAATACCATATTAATTTTATGCATATTCTTAACCAACTATCAAATATGATATTACTTATGCAAGGTCTAATACATATATATTATTGTTCCTAACCTGCTACCAAACAACCACTAAGTGTAGTCTAAAGGTTTCACTCTTTTTTTTAAAAAAATATATGGTGGAGCTCAAGGCTCCTTTATTCAAATAAATTATTTGCACAAAACATAGCCAAAATGGACCCAAAAATAAAATCAGAAGGAAATACTAACACAAAAGCCCAAATCCAACTTTAAGACCACATTAGTACTTTAAGGATTTCAGACTAAAATTTAGTTACTACAACTTGTATGTATCTTAATTTCAATTTAATCGCCTTGTTTATTGTTTATTGCAATTAATTATACCTTTTGAACCTTGATAGCAACTTTCTAAAATCACTTATGTGCAGTGCAAGTGCTTGTCTTCATGTGCACATTAAATGAGAGTTTAAAAAATTGTGTTAAACGACCTAAATGATGGAGATCTCTATCGTAAGTTGTTCAATAAAAGTACAATAAAGTATATGGACACTTGGTACCTACGAGATTATTTGTATGCTGTCAATGTATTGTGAACTCGTGAAATAAAATGAGCATTTAGTCTACCTCTATATTTTACGAGGTTCCCTTGATAATTTATTTGTCTTAGTACAGTTATCTAAACTCTCAATTTTTCTTAATTGTCACACTATCATAAAAATTTGATACTAAAAAAATATTTTAAACCTTGATATGAGTTAAAGAAAATTAATCGGCCTTCTTGATCATAGTGGTTGATTGGTTGAGGAGTTTTCTCCTGACCACTAAGTCAAGGGTTCAAGGCTGGTAAACAGAAGAAAATCAATGATATAGGTATTCTAAAATAAAAGGAAAAATATGAGTTAAAGAAAATTAGTAATGTGCAAATCAAGTGCTTGTTATGTGTTGAAATAGCGGTAAATTTTTTTTGTTCATGTTCATAAACAAGAGAAACCATGAAAAAAGATGTCAATATCCATGCCATGGGATTTGTTATCGTTGGTGATTATAAGATACAGATTTCAGTTTTATTTTTACTTTTTATGCATAAATTTAATAAATTTTCAATTAAGGAGTTTTTTCGGCTCAATTCCCCTTTTGAAATTGTTTAAGCCATTTAATAACTATCAATCAATCAATAAACTATATTTGAATCTGATACCTATTTGGTGGACTATATGAGTACTTTGTATTGATTGTTCTATTTAGGGCTCATTTTGTTCCACTACTAAATAAATTGGTTCTTAAGGTAAACTAACTATTCTTCGAAATTAATTTTTTTTTTCAAAATCTCAGTTTTTATCTCTAAATGATGATCACATCTCTAGCATGATAGAAAAGAATTTTGGTAAATCTCGACCTAAGTTAAATTGCCTTACTAAAAATATTTTTCCAATTCCGCATAATTTTTCTAAAGGACAGTGCAAAAGAATAGCATTAGCAATTTAAGGATTTCAAACTAAAATTTTGTTACTAAAACTTGTATATATCTTTAATTTCAATTTAAACTATTATTTATTGTAATTAATCAAATCCTTTTAACCTTGATAGTAATTTTATAAAATCACTAATGTGAAAAGTATTGTGACGATAAATACCCAACAAAAAGCAAGTGATTGTGTTGTGCACAATAAGTGGGAGTAAAATAAAAAAAATTGTTTTATTAGCCAAGGATTTGTCAGTTTGGCTTTAAACTTTGAAAGCATTTTGCTAAAATAAATGAACATATAATCTACCTCTAAATTTTACAGTGTTATTCTAATAATTTATTTTGCTTAGCATAATTGTCTAATTTTTAATTTTTTCTTAGTTTAGTCACAATATGATGGAAAATTTAATGCTAAGAAGATCTATTTAACCTTAATATATATTATTTTTTTCAAAATTTCTAAATTTCATAGATAGGCCAAAGAAGAATAGAGGGGCGCTATGTCTAACCTCTGTATTACAAAACTAGGGATGAGAAACTTATCCTTACCCTCTAGCTTATCAAAGAAACGAAAAGGGAAAGAAGAGGCATATATGATATACAGCAAATCAGTAATGTGCACATCAAGTGTTGGTTATGTGCTGAAATGGTGTTAAAAATCTTGTGTTCATGTTGATAAACAAGTGATTGAATTAAAAAAAAAATACATTACTAAGAAGGGAAAAGGGTCAAAAATACCCCTCAACTTTGTTTTATTGGTTGACTAAACCCTCGCCGTCTACAAACTTATCATCCGTACCCCTCAATTGGATGGAAAGCCCCAATTCAACAAATAACCCGATTTTTACTTTAATCTGAACCCAACCCACTAAACCAAATAAATTCATACCAAATTAAAATCCCCAAACCCTTCTCTCTAATCTTCTTCTTCTCCTTCCACCATTGAAACACTTGCTGTTGAAATCACCGGATGCACTTTGCTCAATTATTTTTTAAAAAAATTTGGGAACAATTTCACCATTTCATTTTTAACCTGGAAATTCATAAAAAAAAGCATCACCAATATATAAAGTGCCTGATACTCTCACATTGGAATAACAAGAATTGGAAGTATATCTCAAAAACACAAACGATCAAGGAACATAACAAAACTTTTGTAGTTCTCTAAAGATCATCAAAGATGAATTTGCCCTTCTTGGAATATTAAGTATTAACAAGAAAATGAAAAATCAAGTGATTTCAACATCTGATTTCAAAATTAAAACAACAACTAAGTCTAAGATGGTAGGAATCTAAGAAAGCTTGAACTAGTAGGTTCACCGCCACCAAAATCTCCAGATCTACGGACAAATCCAGGTCTGGAGCTCCACCCTTCTCACCTCCAAACTCATCGTTGACCTCTAGGTCCAGCACGGTAACAATCCTTGTCGCCAAACCTTGGCCTATCACCATCAAACCTTGGTGGTCCACGTGGGCGATCTCCTGGAGGGACACCACTATGGAGTTTAGCAGATTTTATCAGGGTAGCAGGGACAATTTCGAAATGAGGGTTAAGGTAAGTCCTGAGGAACTCTCTACTTGGAGATCTCTCTACGGTTTTTCTTTGAAATAATCATGGCTACTGAAAGAAAATTACAGAGTTGTGAGAGAAATCACAGTACTGTTACCTCCAGTGATTTCAGTAGCAAAGTGTTTCAATGGTGGAAGTTGCATAGTGTTTCAATGGAGGAAGGAGATGAAGAAGATTAGAAAGATGGGTTTAGGGTTTTAATTTGGTTTAGTGGGTCGGGTTGAAATTAAAAGAGAAATCGGGTCATTTTAATCGAAATTGGGTAATTTTAATTGATTTGGGGTTTTCCATCCAATTGAGGGGTACAGATGATAAGTTTGTAGACGGCGAGGGCAAGAACAACTTCATTTTAACGGCGAGGGCTTAGTCAACCAATAAAACAAAGTTGAGGGGTATTTTTGACCCTTTTCCCTAATAAGAATATGGACTTTTTAGTGAAGACTTATCATTTATTAATCTAAGGCGTTATTTGATAGTTGGGTAGAGTTATGCAGGTATTAGTAATACATGAATTAGTTATAAAAAGATTTATGTACATTTTATCTAGAAATTAGTTATTTGGGATCTAGCTATTCATGTATTAGTTATTTCATCTTATGTCTCATATAAAATTATACATGCTTTCTTTTATAAGCTATCCATGTATTAATTATACAGGTTTCTAAATTACACATCAAACACCATATTAATTTTATGCATATTCCTAACCAACTATCAAACATGATATTACTTATGCAAGATCTAATACATATATAATATTGTTCCGAACCTGCTACCAAACAACCACTAAGTATAATCTAAAGGTTTCACTTTTTTTTAAAAAAAATAAATAAATATGGTGGAGCTCAAGTCTCCTTTATTCAAATAAATTATCTGCACAAACCATATCCAAATGGACCCAAAAATAAAAGGAAAAACTACATAAAGGGCCATAAAATCCAAAATAATTACATGTTCATATCCAAATCTAAAGTAATTCAAGAAATACTCGTTCTCTTATAAATAATTACAACTCATACTCCTCATTCATTAAGGCTGATAATTTTCGCCTAACTGATACTAAATCAGTATATATATATTGTATTGGTATCATAAAGGCTGATTATTTTCGCTTAACTGATACTAAATCAGTATCATATACTGTATTGGTATCATTAAGGCTGTGCCTTACTGATACTAAATCAGTATCATATACTGTATTGGTATCATTAAGGCTGATAATTTTCGCTTAACTGATACTAAATCAGTATCATATACTGTATTGGTATCATTAAGGCTGATAATTTACGCTTAATTGATACTAAATCAGTATCATATATTGTATTGGTATCATTAAGACTAATAATTTTCGCTTAACTGATACTAAATCAGTATCATTTACTGTAATGGTATCATTAAGATTTCTTGAACAAGAAACCTTGATGATACCATTACAGTATATATACATTCTTATAGTATCATTGACCAATGAGTAATTTCTAAACAAGAAACCTTAATGATACCATTACAATATATATATACTGATTTAGTATCAGTTAAGCGAAATTTGTTGGGGGTATATATAGTGTAATTATTTAGTGGAGTATGAATGTAAAGGGGTATATGTTTGTAATTATTTTGCTTTTATGGGATATTTGTTTAGTTTCCCCAAAATAAAATCAGAAGGAAAAACAAACACAAAAGCCCAAATCCAACTTTAAGACTGCATTAGTACTTTAAGGATTTCAGATCAAAATTTAATTACTACAACTTGTATATATCTCAATTTCAATTTAATCGCCTTGTTTATTGTTTATTGCAATTAATTATACCTTTTGAACCTTGATAGCAGCTTTCCAAAATAACCAATGTGCAATGCAAGTGCTTGTCTTGTGCACATTAAATGAGAGTTTAAAAAATTGTGTTGAACGGTCCAAATGAAGGAGATCCCTATCGCAAGTTGTTCGATAAAAGACAATAAAGTATAAGGACACTTGGTACCTATGAGACTATTTGTATCAGATATTGCTATGTAGTCGTCAATTTGATTGTGAACTTGTGAAATGCATTTTGCTGAAATAAAATGAGCATTTAGTCTACCTCTATATTTTATAAGGTTCCCTTGATAGTTTATTTGTTTTAGTACAATTGTCTAAACTCTCGATTTTTCTTAATTGTCACAGTATCATAAAAATTTCATACTAAAAAAATATTTTAAACCTTGATATGAGTTAAAGAAAATTAATCGGCCTTCTTGATCATTGTGGTTGACTGATTGAGAAGTTTTTTCCTGACCACTAAGTAAAGGGTTCAAGGCTGGTAAACAGAAGAAAATCAATGATAAATGTATTCTAAAATAAAAGGAAAAAAAAAAGTTAAAGAAAATTAATCGGCCTTCTTGATCATAGTGGTTAATAGGTTGAGGAGTTTTCTCCTGACCACTAAGTCAAGGGTTCAAGGCTGGTAAACAGAAGAAAATCAATGATAAATGTATTCTAAAATAAAAGGAAAAAAAGGAGTTAAAGAAAATTAATCGGCCTTCTTGATCATAGTGGTTGATTGATTGAGGAGTTTTCTCCTGACCACTAAGTCAAGGGTTCAAGCTGGCTGGTAAATAGAAGAAAATCAATGATAAATGTATTCTAAAATAAAAGGAAAAAAAGGAGTTAGAGAAAATTAATCAGCCTTCTTGATCATAGTGGTTGACTAGTTGATGAGTTTTCTCCTGACCACTAAGTCAAGGGTTCAAGGCTGGTAAACAGAAGAAAATCAATGATAAATGTATTCTAAAATAAAAGGAAAACAAGGAGTTAAAGAAAATTAATCGGCCTTCTTGATCATATATAGTGGTTGACTGGTTGAGGAGTTTTCTCCTGACCACTAAGTCAAAGGTTCAAGGCTGGTAAACAGAAGAAATGAATGATAAATTTATTCTAAAATAAAGGAAAAAAAGGAATTAAAGAAAATTAATCGGTCTTCTTGATCATAGTGGTTGACTGGACCACTAAGTCAAGGGTTCAAGGCTGGTAAACAGAAGAAAATCAATGATAAATGTATTTTAAAATAAAAGGAAAAACAGGAGTTAAAAGAAAATTAGGAATGTGCAAATCAAGTGTTTGTTATGTGCTGAAATATTGCTAAAAATCTTTTGTTCGTGTTGATAAACAAGAGAAATCATGATGAAAAAAGATGTCAATATCCGTACTGGAGGGGTTGGCGGTACCCTAATGCCATGAGGAGCGGAGAGACGATGATCTTAAGTATAATCTAAAGGTTTCTCTTTTTTGTCCTCCAGTATAAAGTATTTGATTACATGCACATCATTGTTTGTGTATTTATCTATCACCTCAATTGAAATTCTTTATCAGATAAAAAAATTATCAATCACCTCAATTGTATTGATCTTTGCAATTTCACCTTCCTTAGTTCTATTCGATCTCTGCAATTTTGTCACTCCTTGGTTGTATCGATCTTTGCAATCCCCCCTCCCCCTCCCCACTTCCCCTCATACTTAGTTGTATTGATCTCTACAAACACCCTCCTAAGTTATATCGATCTTTGCAACCCCTCCCTTTTTTTAAAAAAAAAGACTTTATATATTACGTACTTTTAAGAAGTGAACTTTGTTCATTTGGTTATTCTCGTTATTTAAGTAAGTTGTTTTTTCTTTCTTTTTATTTTTTCGCTTTCTTTTTGTTACTTGAATTTAACTTCATCCATGCCATTTGTATGTATCTTAATTTCAATTTAATCGCCTTGTTTATTGTTTATTGCAATTAATTATACCTTTTTAACCTTGATAGCAGCTTTCTAAAATCACCAATGTGCAGTGCAAGTGCCTGTCTTGTGCACATTTAAATGAGAGTTTAAAATATTGCGTTGAACGACCTAAATGATGGAGATCTCTATTGCAAGTTGTTTGATAAAAGTACAATAAAGTATAAGGACACTTGTTACTTACGAGACTATTTGTATCAGATATTGTTATGTAGCCGTCAATTTGATTGTGAACTCGTGAAATGCAGTTTGCTTGAAATAAAATGAGCATTTAGTCTATCTCTATATTTTATGAGGTTCCCTTGATAGTTTATTTGTCTTGGTACAATTAAAATTTTGATACTAAAAAAATATTTTAAGCCTTGATATGAGTTAAAGAAAATTAATCGGCCTCTTTGATCAAAGTGGTTGACTTGTTGAGGAGTTTTCTCCTGACCACTAAGTCAAGGGTTCAAGGCTGGTAAATAAAAAATCAATGATACATATATTCTAAAATAAAAGGGAAA
The DNA here is from genome assembly GCA_018342035.1 of Solanum appendiculatum. Lineage (NCBI taxonomy): Eukaryota > Viridiplantae > Streptophyta > Magnoliopsida > Solanales > Solanaceae > Solanum > Solanum appendiculatum. Next base: position 707,815 of record JAGDQO010000428.1, read on the forward strand.
AAAAGAATTTAAAAAAATTAGTAATGTGCAAATCAAGTGCTTGTTATGTGCTGAATAGTGCTAAAATTCTTTTGTTCATGTTGATAAACAAGAGAAACCATGACAAAAAAGATGTGAATATCTATTTTGGAGGGGTTGGCGGTACCCTAATGCCATGAGGAGTGGAGAGACGATGATCTTAAGTATAATCTAAGGTTTCTCTTTTTTGTCCTCTAGTAAAAAATATTTAATTGGATGTACATCCTTGTTTGTATATTTATCTATCACCTCAATGGAAATTCTTTATCAGATAAATTTTTTTTTATCAATCATCTGAATTATATTGATCTTTGCAATTCCACCTTCCTTAGTTCTATTCGATCTTTGCAATTTTGTCTCTCCTCGGTTGTATCTATCTTTGCAATCCCCCCCCCCCCTTCCCCTTCCCCTCATACTTAGTTGTATTGATCTCTACAAACACCCTCCTCAGTAATATCGATCTTTGCAACCCCTCCCTTTTTTAAGAAAAGACTTTATATTGCATACTTTTCAAAAGTGAACTTTGTTCATTTGATTATTCTCGTTATTTAAGTAAGTTGTTCTTTCTTTGTTTTTATTTTTTGCACTTTCTTTTTGTTACTTGAATTTAGCTTCATCCATGCCATGGGATTTGTTATCGTTGGTGATTATAAGATATGGATTTCAGTTTTATTTTTATTTTTTTATGCATAAATTTAATGAATTTTCAATCAAGAATTTTTTTTTGATTCAATTCTCCTTTTGAAATTGTTTAAGCCATTTAATAACTATCAATCAATCAATTAGCTATATCTGGATTTGAAACCTATTTGGTGGACTATATGAGTACTTTGTATCTGATTGTTCTATTTAGGGTTCATTTTGTTCCACTACTAAATAATTGGTTCTTAAGATAAATTAACTATTCTTCGAAATTAAAGTTTTTTCAAAAACTCAATTTTTACATGATAGAAAAGAATTTTGGTAAATCCCGACCTAAGTTAAATTGCCTTTCTAAAAATATTTTTTCAATTCCGCATAATTTTTCTAAAGGACAATGCAAAAGAATAGCATTAGCAATTTAAGGATTTCAAACTAAAATTCTGTTACTAGAACTTGTATATATCTTTAATTTCAATTTAAGCTATTGTTTATTGTAATTAATCAAATCTTTTGAACCTTGATAGCAATTTTATAAAATCACTAATGTGGAAAGTGTTGTGACGACAAATACTCAACAAAAAGCAAGTGATTGTGTTGTGCATAATAAGTGGGAGTAAAATAAAAAAATTTGTATTGAATAATCTGAAAGATGATATCTATGGCAAGTTGTTCAATAGAATTACAATAAAGTATAATGGAAACTTGGCCTTACAAGATTTGATTTATACTTTTTAGGTTTTGATTATGTGCCTATCAATTTAGTTGTGAACTCTGAAATGCATTTTGCTTAAATAAAATGAACATTAGTCTACCTCTATATTTCACAGTGTTCCCATGATAGTTATTTTGCTTAGTATCATTTTCTAAGCTCTATATGATGAAAAATTTAATGCTTAAAAGACCTTTTGAACGTTGATATGAGTTACAGAAAATTATTAATATACAAATCAAGTGCTTGTAGTGTGCTAAAAGCCTTATGTTAATGTTGATAAACAAGCGATAATTGAGTGAAAGAACATACACTAGTGATGAAAACGAACTACGTACTTTTTATTAAAGTCAAGATACTCATTTAGCTTTCGTTGTTTCCCAAGAGTTTGCATGTGCATTAAAAGTACTAATATATATTTGGCAAAAGTACACCACAACCTCCTGCATCTTCTTTGTGTTTGATCACTTTGCTTCCCACTGAATTTTCATTTAGTGATATAAATACACTGAGACTACAGGTAAAAGTGCTTGAGTGAATTTGCAGGAGAGACTAAATAGTAAATACAAGATTGCCTTCAAAATTATGCTTTCGGAGATCTTGAACGTTCATCAATTGGAAGTATGTGAGGAACTATGACACAAATTTGCAAGAGCCGGTTTCTTGTGTTTTGAAGTGGTTAATGATCAGCAGTTTTTTCATCTTCTGAAAGCAAGCTATCATGTGCGCCAAGCAATTCATTTGCAACTAGTATTCTGTTTCTAGCACCCCGTCGATGAGACCAAACTCCATGGCCTGCCATAGAGCAGTAAAGAAAGAAAATGTTTGATTAATCAGATGGATTCTTGTCTTTTGCCAAGCTAAAAATGACAATGAAGGAAATGAGATCAGATAAAATGGCACCACATCTACACAGCGAGAAATTACTACTTCTGAAACTGGTAACAAGTTTTTTGGGGCATTTAGAAACACTATAGAGCAATGAGTAGCATCTAAAACACCAGCATAAAAGTTATAGCATGAGCAACAACATTACCTCAGAGGCAGACATAAAACGATCCCTTTCGGTGTATTCTTGCACCTTTTCAAGTGGTTGGCCAGTAAAGGCAGCATACATGCTGTCAATTTTCTGTGTAATCAAGTAGATATATCAACTCAATCATAAAAAATACTGGAAAATATACTACTCCTTCCCCAAAAAATGGGGATGTGTTTGACTGGACATGGATTTAAAGAAAGAAAGACAAACTTTTGAAACTTGTTAACTATAACCATCTATAAATATTTGTGTGGTTATAAATATCTCATTAACAATAAGTGAGAAGTTAAAAGTTTTAACTATTTCTACATATAAAAAGGTGTTGTTCTTTCTGAGATAGACTTAAAATGAAATACCATCCCATAAATTTGGACGGAGGTATCTCTGCTGGAGCTTTAGCTTAATTTTTTAGGTGAACTACAATATCCTGTTTCCCATTATCCCAATTTAACAATCTCATGTCCTAGTCACAAGTCTGGTGCATCATATCATTCAAGTTCACAAGTCACACATGCTCTCTGTGAGACAAGAGGAAGTTGCTCGGATGGTAAGTACCCCTCACTTCCAACCCTAAGGTTGTGAGCTCGAGTCACCAAGGGAGCAAAAAAGGTGGGAGCTCCTAGGGCGGGGTTAAAAAAAAACATGTTCCCTGTGAAGGCCGGGTCATCGATGTTAGCTTAAAATAATACCCTGAAGATTGATACCCATGTATAAAGATGAACTGAAAGTTTTGGTGATTCATTTGAGCACACATGCATTCCCGTCAACAATCTTTTTTTTAATAAGTTAAAATAAGAGCCGAGACACAAACCAGTAAGACTGAAACTGAAGTTTACAAGGACACTTCTTTATGGTCATCATGATCCTATGCTGTGTCATTGTGTTTTTCAAAATTATACACATGGAAAAAGGAAGTCCATGGAACCTTCTGTGCTGAATTCTCAATCTAATCATCACTATGCTTAATCTGGATGACCGTATAACAATGACTTTTGTATTTTTTTATGATGTAGTATAACAATGACTTAGTAGAGTACCACAAATACCAAGTGGACCACCATCAAATTAGATTTATGACCCTATTAGACAAGTTCTGTATCTGTTACATATGGTTCGTCAAAAAGTTCAACAATTTCTATCCTTCTTTTATTTTTTGAGAAGGTAACAAAACAATTCCTATCTTTTGATCACGCTTATTTAGTGCAGACATTTTATTTGTATTTTAGAATTTCCCTACGTATACTATGAGTTGCCAAAATTTTCTGAGTCATGTTAAATCTAGGAAGAGTCGTGTTAGTGACGTTGCTGATATCAACTCAGTTTATTTTTCATTTTTTGTTATTGTATACTTTGGTTGTACCATTGTAACTTGATCTTGCCTGCATTATGGTATTAAAATTAGGTTGGCATCAAATCTTTCAAAGGGCTGCGTAAGTAACTGTTGAATCTGTAACCATGATATTTCCTGAGTATTCTTTGATTATTATCATAATCTTTTTCATTGGATGTTGCTATACATACTGTACAAACTAAATGTGGTACATGATACACATCCTAATCTGAAAACTATGATATTAAGAGCTTTAAGTCTTTCAGGAATTGGAAATTAACTTCGCTTTCAAATTTAAGCTTGGTGCCCATGAAACAAGAACTTTCTAGTACTCTTTATAATATAATTTTATTTCCCTCTTGTATAGCGGGTGCCAAGATAAGGAAAGCATTAAATTTAAATTTGGAGCTGAGCAAAGATAATCTTGCTCAAAACCCACTTGTAGATTATCAGAAACAGAAGGTAGAATAAGAAATACTACTAACCTGGCGAGATTGAACCGCTTCGTTTACTTGGCGCCGCACATCCTCCACGTGCCCCTAAAGCAGTTAGTGCAAGTAGGCTTTTAATAGAAATAAAACTAGTTTAAGTAGCTAAAAGGGAGCATCTTCATACTGTTTCGAACTAGCAGAAATATTCTAAAAGATATTTGAGTACATTGAGATAAAGAATAAGAATTTATCGGAAAAAATGAAAATTCCCTTTCATTATGCCTGATGGAAAAAATATATATATCGCAGATTGGCACAAACCAAGTGTTTAGTAGAATTGCACCAATACAAAGTTTAGTAGTACAAATTTACAATCAATTTTACAAAGTTTTTTTCAGATCAAGTTAGCTGTTTACCTTTTTTTAACTGTTTGAGAAATTTATATTAGAAAAAAGGTAACAAAGAGTGATCATCCAACTAATTGGAAGTAAGAAGATCTTTAGGGGAGAAAGGGGGAGGGTTGGGGGTGTTTGTAATATTGCCAAATCAGATGAAAGGTAATTGTAACTCACTCAAAGTAACACATCTTAACTGAAACTCTCAAGCAAAAGAGACGAGAACTTACTCCACAACCACTTTGAGGTTGATGAACCATTATACGTGCATTTGGCATTGCATACCTCATGCCCTTTTCTCCACCGGCAAGAAGAAGTGCTCCTTGGCTTGCAGCAGCTCCAAAACATACTGTACCAACCTTAGGCTTTATCTGGGAAAAAAAGTCATTGCTTGAAAGCATAATTATTGCAACTCATACGAGCATAATGTCAGGCAGTAGATCATATTCTGCAACTGAAAGTTGTTCAAAGTTGATTAAACGGAATGATTATAGACACTATAAAGTGGCATACTTACCCATGACATGCAGTCATATATTGCCAAGACAGAGTATGTGCTTCCACCAGGACAGTTAAGATAGATCTGATATTGAAAAGCATGGATGTCATTGTAAATAATACCTTTTTACATACAACTTGATGAAAAAAGAATCAAGCTATACAGTTATGACAAAGCAAAGCAGTACCAAAATATCTGCGCTTTCATCTATAGTTGCAAGGGTCACAAGTTGTGATATTACTTTCTGAGCAACTGCGGAGTTGACTGGTTGTCCAATGAAGATAATTCGATTCCTGAATAACACAGTAGAAAGATCCAACGCTCCCCCTGGTGTCATCACGGCGGGCATGATGGGTGGATTACCCCCCTCTTTTGCTACGATAACACCATAGCTGTTCCCATGAATTTCAAAACAGCAGCTGTTATAATTTCTAGGTGACAGTTTCAATCAATCATTTGGTCTTTGTGTGTGAACATTGACCAAACAAATTTTCAGAGACTTCACAGTACACGAGACATTCACAATGCAATATTTCTACTTGCTAGTTCAGTGCAGGCTGGCTGACCATCATTTCTCCATGCACATTTTGGTCTATGCTCGTGTCTTATTTATTAATTTATAGTATAATATGGACTTATATAATTTGGATAAATTGTTTCAACACTTCCCTACGAGAGATTGTTTGTCTTTTAACCTATTAGTCCAGTTGTCTGAGACCTGGCAAGCACCATAATATTATTAAAGCGGGCATGATAATTTGTTCTCTTCAACATATTCTCAGTTTCTAACAACGTACCACAAACCAATGCCATCAAAGTGAAAGTGAAGATACTCATAATTTCAAAAACTATATTCCTACCGAGTATTGAAGAAAGAACATAAACCGTTACCAGTTTAGGAAAACAACAGTAAGCACATCTCAAAAGCAAGGGAAAATTAACCTTCTAAAATCTATATCAAAGAACGTCTGTTGGAAGATCTGACTACCAAGTGTGGAGAATATCTCTTTATTCTTATTTTCTTTCAAAACTACATCAGTGCTGCATCTGATAGTATATTTTACAAAAATATGACCTTTTTAAGGCAATATGATAGGAGCAAAATAATAGCAAGTACACACAAGTTTGAGCATTAAGGTGCTGATAAAAAAAAAGTCTAAAATACTAGCATATGCAGTCAGAGGATTGAAAAAAAACCTTGAATTGATATGAGCACCGGATTCGTGCTCATTGAGCTTTAATGGGATCCTCAACTTCTTGCTTGAAAATCCTAGAAATTGGCAAAATACAACCAAATTTTCACCCAAAGATTCATAGGATATTCCAGTTCAGGATAATTAAGTAGCTAACTAAGTAATTTAACTAAACTCAATTCTGTCGCTAATCCAGACACTAACTTACCAATAGCTGATGAATCAGAATATGGACTTCGGAGAACAGAAACTACATGTTTCCTTAAGCTTCTGCGGAAAAAGAACTAGTATTAATTCCTTCTCAAAATTCAAAAAAAAAAAAAAACTGATTTACTGTAAATCGTTTTGTAGTTTGTAGATTATTATCTACAAAGACAAGGTTGAAGAAATATTCACTGCGAAAATCCAAATACTGACTTTTCTACTCCAAATTCCAGTGATTCTTTTCGCAGATAAGGAGTTGTGAGTATTAAATTCTTCAATATATTAAAGCAATTATGAAAAGCAAGTGTCTAAATTACCTAGAGGAAAGCAGAGACGAAGATGACGTTTGGTGCCGGAAAGAGACTGGTACAATTGACGTTCCAGTAATCGCAGACGTTACCATTTTGATGCTCCGGCGAGGGTTCAGTGACGGAGGACTGAAGGAAGAGTCTTCGCCGGCGAAGGTAGAAGCGTTCTGGTAAAAAGGGATAAGAACTCGGGATAACCCGAACCACTGTTGGATCTTTATTGGGCTTCCATCATGTTTGAATTGGGCTTACTAGCTTAGTGGTCTAAAGCCCACTTAAGTGCTAATGGACCTGTATCCCAAATTATCCATCTTGTCGTAATTAACTAGTATGGTCGTCATTCGCACAAATATAATGCCTTTATATTGAGTGGACTATATAGGGTCGGCTTAATTAAAGATCTATAGTTATAATTTGTTTAATTACGATTCATAACTACGTATTAGAAGAAAAAAAAGAAGTGAGCAAGATTGGGAGCGGGAGGAAAGAGGTGAGCGTGATCTGGAAGTGAGAGGGAGAGAGATGAGAGAAATATAATTGATTTATATATTTGATGATAATTGCATCACGAATACAATTGATTTGTATTAAAAAGTACAATTGTATCAAAAACTAGCTACATGTTAGACAGAGGAGAGATACAAGCAAGATTGGGAGAGGGAGGAGAGAGAGACGAGCGATATCTGGGAGAGAAAGGAGATAGGCGAGAGAGATACAATTGATATGTATATCTGATCGATTATTGTATCACGAATAAAATTAATACAAATGATTTGTGACAGTGAATACAATTGTATCAAGTTCAAGTGTATTAACGAAATATAATTTGTATCAACAAACACAATTCGTATCAACGAATATAATTGTATCAATGTTGTATTTCATAAAATTTTGTGTATTCATGTGTATTTCTATTCATTTGTTGCCTTGTGTATTTGTATTTATGTGTTACCATTTGTGTTTATATTTGTTGCCTTGTGTGTTTGTATTTATGTACGTATATGTTCCTAATTGTTGCCTTGGAAAAGTTATCATTTATATTTGTATCGTTGAAATATAATATTTGTACTTTGAATCATAGAACATGATTTGTATCATTGAAATATCTCATTTGTATTTTGTATCACTAAAAAAGATCAGTATAGCTGTCAATTACTATTTATATTAGTATTACTAACTGTTACCGTTTGTATTTTGTATCATTGACTGTTACTATTTGTATTGTAGAGAGAGAAGAGGAGACGAGCGAGAGAGGGCAAAGAGAGGAGAGAGGTGAGCAAGAGTGCAAAGAGAGAGAGGAGTGATGAATTCGATATAAAATTCTAACTATAGCTACGGATTGTAGTTTTTTTAAACTATAATTGTGTATAATAAATGCATATCACATATTTGTCTTACTATGTAATTTCCCACCCCCCAAAAAAATAAAAAATAAAGACAGCTGCCATAGGCCCTATAATTTGAGAGGCCTCATTTTTTAAAAGCAATAATTGGTTATAGGTATTTTTTATTTAAAAAATGAGTATCATTTATAGAAAATATAAATAATTTTCATATAAGAAGAAAGAGTTATTAGAAATTTGACAAATCTAGAATATTATGTCTCAAGTAAGATTAGATGAATTGAGTATAATAAACTTCATAAAAAAAATAATTAAAATTCAAGACCTTCATTTGAATTTGCTTTAAGTACTGATGTGGATCTATACTACATGAAAAGAGATAAAATAGTAAACTAACAACTTTATAAATTTTCTTGGCCAAGATTTTTCGAGATTAAAAATATTTCTTTCATAAATAAAAATTATTTTCAAGATTTAAGTTGTTAAAGCCAACAAAAAAAGTGTTTGAGCAACACCAACAACATTCTTTTCACTATTAAAAAAGGTTATAGATTTCTAAATTTTTTCAAGAAAAAATCATCCTTACTATAAATTTTTTATTTATCCAGCTATCCCTTTTTAATTTTACACGTCTATCTTTCAACTAAATAAAAATGATTTTCTCTTTTTTCTTTTTACTTTTCACTTTATTTTTTGCCTTTTTTAAAATCTCTCTTCTCATCTTCTTCTTTGAAATAGTTCGTCAACTATAATACGATTTACTTTACACTTTTTCCTAACGTTTGTTAATTCCTTTTATCTTTCATCTTCCTCTTAAAATTATAATATTGAACCCATCGGTGGCCTCCTAAAGTTGGCAGCAACTTTCACTCAGACACCTTATCTAGACTTTGTTCATTTTAGATACTTCATGTCAAGTTTTATTGTGTCATTTTGACACTTTTTTGTATAATCAGCCAAAATGTGTATTATACTCGCGAATGACGTGTAAAGTAACAAATTAAACGACAACATTTGTCATTTGTATCCAAAATAATTATTAAATAATGATGTAGACACTAAAATTCACGTCGAAAAAATAATAATCAAGACTTGAAAAATAATGCAACAATCGTTTTATTGATTTCAAAGTGCGAGTGTTACAATCTCTATGATTCCTTTGATTCGTCCTTTCAGATATAATTCAAGGGCTCTTGAGCTTGATCTTGAATTTGACTTGAACTTGATCTTGGATTCAAGGGCTTTGGAGCTTGTTCTTGAATCTTCGACTATCTTGTTCTTGATGTTCTTGAACTTGAACATTATTGATCTTGATCGTTCTTGAACTTGAACCTTATCTTGATCTTGAATGCTTGAATTCTTGAACTTGTAGAGAAATCTTTGTGTTTGATCCACGAGCTCTCTCTAGCTTCTCGTTAGAATTCTTGGTCCCTTTTCTGAATTATGAGACCCCTATTTATAGTTTTAGAATTTGATAGGAATAGGATTCCCTTCGGCCAATCAAATTTAAGTGACATGGCATATGGGCTTTATGGAGCGGGCTTTAATTAAATGGGAAAATTACATAGCTAAGCAAACTTATACTACTTAATTATCTACCATAGCTATAGTTTGTATTAATTACAATTCGAAACTAACTTTAAGGTATAATTTCATTCTCTCTCTCGCCTCTCTCCTCTCTTCCTCTCTCTCTCGCGCCTCTCCCCCATCTCCATGGAATTCTCGCTCGCCACTCTCCTCTCCCTGCCCAGTCTCTCTCTCTCTCACTTCTCTTCTGTCAATCTCTCTCTCACTTTATACAAACACAAATGTATAATTTGTGTTTGTATAAAGCGAGAGAGACGGGATATACAAATACATATACATATCTCTCCGCCCTATACACTTATAATTATACATATACAAATCTTCCCCTGCCTAGTTCTCTTTTGTCTTTCTCTCTCTCTCTCGCTTTATACAAATACAAATGTATAATTTGTGTTCGTATAAAGCGAGAGAGAGAGATAGGCAAAAGAGAACTGGGCAGGGCAAGATCCAATCTCTCTCGCTTTATACAAACACAAATGTATAATAATTTGTGTTTGTACAAAGCGAGAGAGAATGGATATACAATACAAATGTTTTAACTCGATTCAATTGTATACGAATTCAAATTATATGTAGATATACAAATACAATACTTTATACATATACATATATACAATTATTTTGACATATATACATTTATAATTTGCCTCTCTCCACTCTCTGCCCTCTCTCACTCGCCTCTCTCCTCCCTCTCCCAGTCTCGCTCGCCAGATATACAAATACATATGAATATCAGTTACATTTATACATTATTTTGACAGATATACATATACAATTCGCCTCTCTCCACTCTCTGCCCTCTCTCGCTCGCCTCTCTCCTCTCTCTCCCAGTCTCGCTTGCCACTCTCCTCCCTATAACATGGAGTTACGAATCGTAATTATCAAACTATAGCTATGGAGCATAATTAAAATATTTTGAGTGGCTATATGTGAAAGTTCCTCTAATTAAATCCATATTTATTGGATATAAATAATTAACTCAATTATATTAATTCATAATATTTATTTGGATTAATATATTAATGAATTTAATATAATCCGAATCATTTTATAAATTTATATTTATTAAATTATAAATGATTACAAATGCCCCCTGCTTCAAGTCTTGTCAAAATATTTTATCTTTTGAAGACTAGGCTTGTAGCATTAACTTAATATATTCATTGAGATCAATAATAACACGTGCATACGTGCCACAATCAGGTGATGTTCAAAAGTCAAGATATTAGGCAACCTTGAAAGATCAAGAGTTATAATAATAATAATAATTATTATTATTATTATTATTATTATTATGACCATCACATGTTTTCTTTTGGTAAAACCAAATTTTCATGCAAATGAATATTGGTTTGTTTCACAGTTAAAGAGATTCCAATGTCCTAAGGAAATCACGTCAGCAATTAATGTGAGGAGACCGACATTACAAATTTTACTCCTTTTAGGAGTTCAATTGTCTTCGTCCTACATCGAGAAGTACTCTCCAGCCGCTACCCTTTTTTCTTTTATAATAATTTTGCATTCATTATTTTTAAACACCGATTTATTCCTATTAGGACATATACATCCTAGTTCACTCCTTCTTGGATTTGGACATTACTTTTCCAACTCTATAAATAGGGTGTCCTTTATATTTTCAACAAAAATTTGAAGTCCAATCTTCAAGCGTCTGTAACGATGTATGATCTATTTATTTTTTCATATTTTCTTTTGTGTTTGTTTTTGTAGGCCAATGAAAGTAATATTTGTACTTTGCGGAGGCTACACAATGGAGAGCTTTATCACACAAGAATTTGATCTTGAGGTATGAAAGGATGTGTTCAACGTCCCCGCCTTGAAGATAACTAACTTGAGGCTTTATAAGATCCTGAATACTTAAGCATAAGGTGTGAAGGGATGTGTCTAACGTCCCCACCTTAAAGAAGGTATTTTAGAGGTAATCTTATGGCGTAAAGAGGATGGATACGCATCCCCGCCTTAAGAAAGGTAACTTTATGGTATCCTTAAGGTGTAAAGAGGATGGATATGCATCCCCACCTTAAGGAAGGTAATCTAGAGGGTCCAAGACTTGAAGACTTCAACTTTCAGACTTGAATAATTTGAAGACTTCAACTTGCATACTCGATTGATTCAAGACTTCAACTTGAAGATTTGAAGAATTTGAAGACTTCAACTTGCAGACTTGGAGATTTTGAAGACTTCAACTTGCAAATTTGAAGAATTTGAAGACTTCAACTTACATACTTGAAGAATCTGAAGATTTCAACTTGCAAACTTGGAGATTTTTTGAAGACTTCTAGTTTTGAAACAACTCATATTCATAGGGGTTTGCCCTCATCGAGTCACCACCATTTAGTGCAAATCTAAAGTTTGATGAAAGATTACTCATAGTTTTAACTTTCATGTGACAGATCAAGGGGGAACATGTGATTTTTTTGACACTAATGCAATTGAACTTAGAATATGGTTCTAAACGCCTACGTACCTCAATGAAGAGGATCAAGTCACAACGTAGTTCTAGGAGAGTATTTTTTTTTATTGTTTATTTTTGATTTTTTTGGTGTGCCGTACACAGTTTAATCTCTTGCGGTCCAAGAATGACATGCAGTTTAGGCTCGTACCTTAAGGAGCATCATCTTCCTTCAAGGGTAGTACCTCTTTAGGAATTTGGCATTAATGGGACCGATCCTCACGCCATCTGCATCAACAAGCTTGTAAGCACCATTTGAATATGCTTCTTGTACAACATACGGTCCATCCCACTTTGAGGTAAATTTGCCCCCAGAATTATGTGAAGTAATGATGGGTCTTCTTACTGCAAGGACTTGGTCTCCAACTTGGAAGCACCTCAAGCGAACCTTCTTATTGAAAGCACAAGATAGACGAGCTTGATAACATTTAAGATTTTGTTGGGCTTTTAGCCTCTTTTCATCAAGTGCTTCTAACTCAGCAAGACGTAGTCGAGCATTTTCTTCTTCAGTGAGCCCTTCTTGAATAGCAAGTCTTAATAAAGGTATTTGACGCTCAAGTGGCAGGACTGCTTCAACTCCAAAAGCAAGTGAAAATGGTGTCGCTCGAGTCGGTGTGCGGTATGTCTTTCTATATGCCCACATAGCTTCTTCCATTCTTTCATGCCAATCCTGTTTGGACTTGGAGACAACTTTCTTCAACAGGTTGCATAGAGTCTTATTGAATGCTTTGGCAAGACCATTGGCGACAGCATGATACATAGAATATTTACGCTACTTAAAGCCAAAGAGATCGCAAATCTTGTTCATTAACTTATTGTCAAATGACTTGCCATTGTCTGTTATTATGTAGCGAGGGATGCCAAAGTGATAGATGATATTTCACTCGAATGAAATCTGTAACATTCTCTTTCTTCACTTCTTTAAGAGCAACAACTTTGGCTCATTTTGAGAAGTAATCTGTTGCAGCTAAGATGTATAAGTGACCACCAGAAGATTTTGGTAGTGGTCCAACAACATCCAATCCCCAAGCGTCAAATGGCCAAGATGCGATAGTTAGGTGTAATACCTCGGGCGGCTGATGTATGAAATTTGCATGAAATTGGCAAGCTTTGCACCTTCGAGCATAGTCTAAGCAATCTTTCACCATGGTTGGCCAATAATACCCCATTCTCTTTATGTGGAAGTGGAGCTTTGGTCCAGATTGATGTGACCCACATACTCCTGAGTGTGCTTCTTGCAGAGCTTGGATTGCTTCTTCCTCTCCTAAGCATCGCAAGAGTACTCCCTCAAATGATCTTCTATATAATGTCTCCTTGTAGTAAAGGAAACGAGGTGCACAATGACGAATGTCAGTCTTTTTCCTTGGATTTTTCTGGAAGTATCCCATAACACAAATAGTCAGTAATAGGCCAAACTTCTCTCGCAACTTCAGAAACAACGACGAGATGCTCAAGCTCATCTTCATTCTCATTTGGCGGTGGTACTACCCATTTTTGCTAAATAGTAACTTGTGTCTGATCAGGAAGAGTTAGCGCTGAAGCTAAAGAAGCTAGAGCATCAACTTTCTTATTCTCCTTTCTAGGCACATGTTGAAGGGTTACATCTCCAAGCCATCCTATCAACTTTTGAGCATAATCATGATAAGGACGTATTTCGGGTTTCTTGACCTCGTAGCTTCCCAGGAGTTGATTGATCACCAATTGAGAGTCACCAAAGACTTGTAATTGTAATTGCTTCATGTCGACAACCATTTCGAGCCCAAGTATCAATGCTTGGTACTCAGCAACATTGTTGGAACAACGTTGCTCCAAGGTAAAGGAGAATGGTAGAATCTCTTCGTGCGAAGTGGTGAACACCACGCCAGCGCCAGCGCCAGCTCCGCCACGATGTGCAACCCCATCAAAGTACATTTTCCAAGGAGATTGAATTTCGATAGCCATTGCACCTTCATCAGAAAGCTCATCGGTTAACTCCCAATTGTCTGGTATCGGATGGTCTGCCAAGAAATCCGCTAATACTTGTCCCTTCACAGCTTTCTGAGGGATGTACACGATTTCAAACTGTTGGAACTAGAGGTACCATCTTGCTAGTCGGTCACTAAGGACAGGTTTCGACATAACAAACTTGATGGGATTTGCGCTAGAAATAAGGCGAACAACATGAGCTTGAAAATAATGCTTCATCTTTTGAATCGAGAAGACTAGTGCCAAGCACAACTTTTCGATTGGCGAATAGTTCAGCTCATTTGGTGTCATTGTTCTGTTCAAGTAGTAAAGAGAGTTTTCTTTGCCTTCACTATTCTCATGAGCTAATAGTGCTCCAACAGACCTTTCTTGTGCCGCAATGTATAGTATCAATGGCTTTCCGGGCATAGGGGCTGCTAGAACGGGAGGTATTGCCAGATAGGATTTGATACTTTTGAAGGCATCACTACATGTTTGGTCCCACTTAAAGGGAGCGCCTTTCTTCATGAGATGACCGAATGGTTGGCATCTTCCTGCTAGATTTGAGATGAACCTCCTCAAGTAGGCTAACTTTCCTTGAAGGCTTTTTAACGCATGAATGTTTTGAGGCTCGGGCATTTTCAAAATTGCATCAACTTTGGCTTGATCAATTTCAATCCCTCGATGTCTGACAATGAAGCCAAGGAACTTGCCAGAAGTAACTCCAAAGGCACATTTCAACAGATTCATCCTTAGTTGATATCTTCGGAGCAACTCAGAAACCATTCTTAAGATATTCAAATGGTCGCTCCTCTTTCTCGACTTCACTACTAAGTCATCAACATAGCATTCAACATTTTTATAAAGCAAGTCATCAAAATATATTTTGCATAGCCCTTTTATATGTGGCACCAGCATTCTTTAGGCCAAAAGACATTACCTTGTAGCAATAAATACCTTTAGGAATGTGAAATGCGGTGAGTTCTTCATCCTTTGACACCATGCGAATTTGATTATAGCCAGAAGAACCATCCATGAACGACATCGCCTCATAGCCGATAGTGGCATCAATCATCAACTCTGGAATGGGAAGAGGGAACTCATCTTTAGGGCATGCATTATTGAGATCCCTAAAGTCAACACAAACTCGAATTTGGCCATTCTTCTTCCTTACGGGAGCAATACTCGAAATCCATGTAGGATATTTGACTTCACGAATAAAGCCTGCCTCAATGAGTTTGTTAACTTCTCTTTCTATTAATGTAACCAAGTCTAGTCTAAAACGTCTTTGAGTGCTTAACAGGACGAGCACCATTCTTGACTGCCAATTGATGGACTGCTACTTTAGGATTTAAGCCAAGCATTTCTTTATAACTCCAAGCGAAGACATCTCTATATTCTCTGAGTATATTCATGTAAGCGATTTCTTCATTAACTTCTAGAAAGGCACTCAAGAAAGTTGGCCTTGGGCCTTCATCAGTGCTAAGGTTAACTTCCTTTAAGGGATCTATTGTGGCCTTCACTCCTCTTTCAAGTTCTGGTGGAGCATCTCCAGCATCTTCCTCTTCTAGAGGATCATTGTCATTGACAGATATGTGATAACACTAGACAATATCTTCCAACTCTTCATCAATCTTTATTTGAGGCAAGGCATCGTGCTCATTCTGGATTGTAACATGATATGAGGAGCCTACACTTTCTTCATCTTCCTCGCGCTCCTTGGTGTAAACCACAGTGTGAGTCTTTGCCTTTAGTTCCTCTTTACAAGAAACCACAAGTTCTACTCACCGCCTCATTCTAGAAGGAATCAAGCTATTGAAATCCTTTCGGATTGTAGGTGAAGAAAGTGTTGTCACTCTTAGATGACTTCTCCAATGCTTGTTAATCTTCTTCTTCAATGGGCATAATCTCTCAAATACAGAAGTTCTTGTATTCGATTCTCCAAGTCGATCAAAGACGAAAGGCCTTTTGTTGGAAGCATCAGACTCATCTTCTACAGTGATATGGTTATTGCTGGCCCTTCTTATAGAGATGCGAACCGACAGCGGTTGGCTATAACCTAAGCCTTCACATGCTTGTCTGGTTGTATCTTCCGATGGGAGTTTCCCTTACTTTGATGGCTCATTAGGGTCGTATCCAGCCTTTACAAATAACTTATAAGCATTGGGATCAAAGCCTTCTCTTGTGCGTTTTGTGGGGAGTTCCACATCTTGCACTTGATTTTGAGCGATTGACTTTTTCGATAGCTTTGAAGATAAGTTTATTGCATCAATCTGTCTGATAGGAAGAGTTAATCCTCTTAGAGCATTCTCTTGATGGTTAGATGATTGATCTTCCTCTTTCTTCACTTTTGGAACATAGCGAAGCACAGAAGTCATCTTCTTCTTCGAAGACACATTCTTTCCTTTATTCAGAATAGGACAAGGTTCTTTAGTGTCAACTTTGACCTTTCCCACAGCCACATCAACTCTTTTGCTGGCGATTTTATCAGACTTTATTGATTTGACGTCATCAGGTTTTGCCCCCTTGGCAACGTAACTCTTCAAATAGTATTTTGCATTGGCGAAGTGTGTCTCAACTTCCGTGAAAGGATTATCATCCGCAACTATCTTCCTTTCAATTCCTCCTTCAAGGTACTTCAAACATTGATAGTAGGAAGATGAGACAATTTTATTCTTATGTACCCAAGGCCTGCCAAGCAATATGTTATATGAAGTCTTTGCAACGATCACATGCATCCATACGCTTGATCGCAAATCTTCCATGTGGATTTCTAATTTAATAGAGCCTATGGACCTATGTCCACCTTAATTGAATCATTGTATCAACAAACGACTTTCGCTAAGTTCTTCAGTCGTGATGCCGAGTTCCTTCAATGCGTGGATAGGCAGAATGTTGACTCTAGATCCTTCATCTATTAAGATTTTGTTTATCTTTTTCTCTAGCACGTGACCTACCATACACAAAGGATGATTGTGTAGTGTTTCACCAAATAGAAGATCATTATCTGTAAATGTGGTTTTTGTATCACATACGTGTGCTTCTCGGGAAGAAGGTTCAATAGGTTTTTCAGAGGACGAAGGAGACATCATTGATGAGATTTCCTCGTTGCTTCTTCTTCGTTACTAAGAGACACTTTTGGTGAAGATTCACTCGTTGTTTCTTCTTTGTCAGTAGGAAACACCTTCATTGTTTCTTCTTTATCAACATTGAAACATGATGTCTTGACATTGTCTTGAGTAGACTTTGCGTAAAATCAACTTGGTAAGAATTCCTCTAGAATCACAAGACGTCGGAGTTTTTGGTAGTGATGCACTTCTACTTTTGCCCTCTTTGGGCTCTTGATTGACTTCTGCTTCTCCAGTTTCCTCACCATCTTCCTCCTAACCGGTTGCTCGGATGATTCTTTTCGTAAGCTTGACTTTTTGCATCTTCGACTAGTCACAAGAATCCAGCCTTCATCACCATCTATATCAACTTGAGGTTTGTCTTGCTCCAATGACTCTTCTTCATGTTTTTCAGAGATACATATTTAGACCGGATGTAGCGAGCCGAATGTGATAGAGATTTGGTTAGAACTAGTTTTCTCATCATCGAGGATGATCTTATTTTCGTTAACCAATCGCATAACTCTATCCTTGAAGACAAAACACTTTTCAAGAGGATGACTCATAAGTCTATGGTACTTGCAATAATTTGGGTCATCAATATTTTCAGCTTCATTAGGTCGCTTCATCTCTGGCAATTCAATGAGCTTTAACTCGAGGAATTCATCAAAAATTTCAAAAACGTCAAAATCCAAGAAGGGGTATTTCTTTCCTTGTATCCCATCAGTGTCGATTTTTGATTTGAACGCGCTTGGAAAGTCATTTTCACACTTTTCTTCTTACTTTCCTTCGTAGTAAACTTCACAGGCGACACATTGGCATTCATGGATTCTTTATTGTCATTCTTGGGCACAAATTTGCTCCATCTCTTGGGTTCCTGCTTCGCTCTTCCTTTGCGAGGATCATGGGCAAATGTCATATCTTTTCCTGCAGAGCATATGCTCAACTCCATATCATGAGCGCGAGTGGCTAGATCTTCGAAGGATTTTGGCTTCATTCCTTGTAAGATGTAAAGAAGCTCCCAGTGCATTCCTTGGATACACATTTCTATTGCAAAGGCTTCGCTAAGCCTATCTTTACAATTTAGGCTCGCGTTTCTCCATCGATTTATGAAATCTATAACCGGCTCCTCATTCCTCTGACGAGTATTCGTGAGTTCTACCATGCTCACTGTACACCTTGTGCCATAGAAGCGATTGAGAAACTCGTGCTCTAGTTGCTCCCAACTATCGATAGAATTGGGCTCGAGATCCATATACCAATCAAAGGCATTTCCCTTTAGATAGCGGACGAACTGCTTGACAAGATGATCTCCATAAGTTCCAGCATTATTACATGTCTCCACAAAGTGCGCGACATGTTGCTTTGGATTTTCTTTACCCTCAAACTGTTGAAATTTGGGGGGTTGATAGCCGATAGGCATTTTGAAGCTATCAATTCTTGCAGTGTATGGTTTGTCATACATATGAGAAGACTTGGTGGAGACTTCATACTTATCTTTGATTGTGCCTTCAATGAACTCCTTCAAGCGATCGGGTGGGATCATTCCTTCAGAAGAAACTGGCATCTCCTTGACAAGCAGCGCTTCCTTCGCAGGAATTTTGATCTCTTGAACTTCAACACCCCTTCCAGGAGCATGACTGGCTTCTCCATCTAAAAGGCCTTCCATCATATCCATCAATTTGTCAATTCGAGACTCTTGATA
The DNA here is from genome assembly GCA_018342035.1 of Solanum appendiculatum. Taxonomy (NCBI): domain Eukaryota; kingdom Viridiplantae; phylum Streptophyta; class Magnoliopsida; order Solanales; family Solanaceae; genus Solanum; species Solanum appendiculatum. The sequence continues at coordinate 726,739 of JAGDQO010000428.1, forward strand.
TTGTACATGCTTGGTTAACCTATCAACCAGCTTCATCCGATTTGCAAGTTGTTCCTCAGTGGAAGAAGCATTAGTTACCTTTGCTTGCATGATCATTGGGGATGTAGGAGAGTAGCATGGATTGTCGCGCAAGTTGATTTTAAATGGACTCGCATTACTTGATGTACGCAGAGATGATTCATTAGTTGAATCATAGTTCCCCTTTGTGGAAGAGTTTTTGGAACCAGATTGCTCAAGTAGAGCTAAGGTCTTCTTGATCTTTTCAGCAACGTTGCTTTCTCCTTCGAAAGCATTTGTGGAGGACCTTGATCCTTTTGGAGTCGAAGACCCAAAAATAGGAGTTAATGTGGACGACACTTGAAGTGTTTGTTGTCCTAGCATAGCAGCTTTGCTCCTCATGACAGCTCCGAAGCTTTCGAAGGTAACACCGAGGATTCCTTCAACTTCAATAAAGAATTTGGAGTTAGTGGCCTTAGAGGAAGTTGATTGAGAGTTGATCTTCTTGGAAGTCATCTCGATATTCTTTGATTCTTGAAAATTTGAGATGAGTGGTAGAGATTGTCCCACTGGATGTGCCAGAATTTGTAGACAGTAAAATTCACGTCGAGAAAATAATAATCAAGACTTGAAAAATAATGCAACAATTGTTCTATTGATTTCAAAGTGCGAGTGTTACAATCTCTATGATTCTTCTGATTCGTCCTTTTAGATATAATTCAAGGGCTCTTGAGCTTGATCTTGAATTTGACTTGACCTTGATCTTGGATTCAAAGGCTTTGGAGCTTGTTCTTGAATCTTCAACTATCTTGATCTTGATGTTCTTGAACTTGGACCTTATCTTGATCTTGACTTCTATTTGAATTCAAGGGCTTTGAGCTTATTCTTGAATTCGGTGGTCTTGATCTTGATCGTTCTTGAGCTTGAACCTTATCTTGATCTTGAATGTTTGAATTCTTGAACTTGTAGAGAAACCTACGCGTTTGATCCACGAGCTCTCTCTAGCTTCTCGTTAGAATTCTTGGTCCCTTTTCTGAATTATGAAACCCCTATTTATAGTTTTAGAATAGAGAAGTTTTGATAGGAATAGAATTTCCTTCGGCCAATCAAATTTAAGTGACATGGCATATGGATTTTATGGAGCGGGCTTTAATTAAATCCATATTTATTGGATATAAATAATTAACTCAATTATATTAATTCATAATATTTATTTGAATTAATATATTAATGAATTTAATATAATCCTAATCATTTTATAAATTTATATTTAATAAACTTTAAATGATTACAAATGAATTTAAGTAAGAATAGAAAATGGCCAATGAATCGATGGCATGTGGCATTTTTTGCCCAAATAATTTTCAAAAAAATGCAAAAGCACCCCACCTATGCTGATTGGCTTCTCCAAAAAAAGCTTTAAGTTTAGGAAGGTGACAGTCATTTCTCCGGAGGCTGCTCTTTTTTTTTGGTTTATTTTTTTTATTTTTTAAATTCTTTACTTAAAAATAATTTGTGAGTTAAATATAGTTTTTCAATCACCATTTTCTTTATTTTTTCAGATCTGAAAAAGTATCATCAGTTCATCACTACTTTATTTATCGGAAAAAATGGGAGATCCACCATAGCCGTCACTTTCTTTCTCTTGTACTAAATCATATTTTATCTGAAATTAAAATTATCAAATCTTTTTAATATTTAAATCTTGAAATGGGTCTATTCCTAAACTTTTAAAATGTTTTCCATCGTTTTTTCATCATTTTGTTATAGCTTTCATTCACCATGGTTGAAGTTTAAGCTTTTGGGAAAATGGAGAAGAAGAAGAAGAAGAAAATAATTAAAAATTGGCTAAATAAGCTTTTCACGCTCGGTCACGAGTGTATCACACTCACTATGACATATAAGCAAAAAGTGTCAAAATGACATATTAAGGCCTAACATGAGGTATTTAAAATAAACAAACCTTAGTTTAGGTATCTAAGTAAAATTGGTGCCAACTTTAGGTATAAACTTATCTCTAGAAAAACATGAGTTGATATTCTTTTCTTGATGGTTTAGTACTCTCAATAAATGAATAACTTTTTTTTATTTCATAAAGCTTAACATTTAAAGAACGATTGAGAACATGATTTACATATTTGTATTATTTCTTTGACTTAATTGTTAATTGATATAAATATTCCTTCGTATATTAATTGTCATGCATGTATCATTTATAAGCTCTTGTCTCACTTTTTGGAGAAATAGTTTACGATACATATATATTATGTGTAAGCAAATGTTTTTATTTCAAAAGATTATTTTATTAATTGTATTTTTAAAGCCAAATAATTAAGGTGTTTTGGAAAAATACCTTGGAGAAGTGGTAATTGCAAGGAAAATATTTTGCAAGTTTTTTCCATCTCTTGACACCTCTGTACCAAGTGTCATGTTGCATGTAAAGAATTTGGACAAGTGGCTTGTCATTGTTTCATCTCTTTCTATCCTTATAAATACTTCTCACTTTTATTCACAATAAGATAGAGCAGAGAACTTATTCTGCTTTCTTCCACAATCTCTCATTTCTTTTTTGTGCTTATTTAATTAATGAATTTGGCTTTGTTATTTTATTTCCCCACTAATAACTTGCTGATGTTAGCTGATTCCTGTATCCTCCTCTATTTAATTAGGGAAGATCCTCTAATTAATTAGGGAAGGCTTGTATCCTCTATTTAATTAGGGAAGGCTTGTTTAATCTTGGGGAAATATTTTACACCGTTGAAATAGTTTCTTAGGACAGTGTTCCGCACGATTCAAGTATTAATTTTATGCACTATTTTTTATATATCATCGTAGTAATATTTATCTTATTTTCAGGACTACTTTTTATTAAATAATAAGTTATATTATTATTGTGAAATTTTTAATTGTTCCCCAACATTATGTATATGGAGCTTAAGGTCGTTAGCAAAAATTTAACTTTTATTTCATGGACTGGACCTCTACAGCTTGAACCTTGTGGATATATAGGATAGTTCTACATAACATTCTAATAATTTTGGTGAGGCTTCGCATTGTACTCATGGAGAACTATAATAATTATTCTCTTGAGTATCTAGGACATGTTTCAATTGACTTTTTTTATTTTGTGCCATAGAAATTCCATAGACAGAGTAGTTATTATTTTTTTAATTGTATTTATAAAATTACTCATATGATATGCATAAATGAATCTCTCTCAACCTTATGTATTTTTTATATAAAAAGTTGTTGGATTAAGAGTGTATTCATGCTTTGGTTTTAAAATTATTTAAATGGTGATATTTTAATTTGAAAAGACCTCATATATATATTAAGGGATCCGGTTCCTCTCCATTTCTCTTCTCTCCATTTTCTCCAAGTTTCTATTTGGATTAGTGACGCATAGGTTAAATTAAATGGCTAAGATTCAAAGGAAAATTGTATAGAATAGCAAATTATTAATTCAAAATAAATGCTATAGTTATAGTTTCATTTAATTCTAATTCGTAGCAAAGAAAATAATCTTGTTCGTCACTCTGGAGAATTGTAGTAAAGAAAATAATCTTGTTCGCCACTCTGGAATCTTGCTCGCCTCCTCTCTCGCTCGCCTCTCTTACTTTATACAAATACAAATGTATAAAATGTGTTTGTGTTTGTATAAAACGAGAGAGAACTGTATGTACAAATATAAATACATATATTTTATATTTTCGTCATATACGCTTATAATTATATAAATACAGATCTTTTCCTGCCCAGTTCTCTTTGCCTTTCTCTCTTTCTCGCTTTATACAAACACAAATTATACAAATTACAATGTATAATTTGTGTTGTATAAAGCGAGAGAGAGAAATTTGATTTACAAATGTTTTTCAAATTTTATGCAGATATACAAATACAATCATTGATACATATACATAATAGTTACATATATACAATTATTTAACCGATATACATATTCAATCGATGCGCTTTTATACAAACGAGATGTCTGCCTGCGATTTATACAACTAAGAGTTTGCTATGGAGCGCAAATAGTAAAATTGTAGCTATAGAGTGCTAATGTGATTTTTATGTTTGCTAAACCTAAAATTTCCTCAAAGTAAATCTCTAACCATGATTGATTTAAATAATAGATATATTATATATTTAATTTTAAAAATTATTATAACCCGACAATCTTAACAACACATTATCTTGTCCATAAATATAGGAAAAAAAGTTTTCTTCCTAAATTTTTTACGGAGGATGTTACTTTTATTTTCTTTTTAAGTAAATCTTTTTATTGTTTTTTCTTTTTCATTATTTCTCCTATTTTATTTCACCTCTTTTCTTCTTATTTCCTTTAAAATTACTATTAGCTATTATGGTGGTAGGTCAATATTCTTATAATCGGTAACATTTTTTTATAAAAAAAATACAAACTTAAAAGTTTTTCTTCTTATTGAGTTATCGATTCAGCAACAATTTAAGTTATTTTCTTAACGGGTGAATCAATAACTCGATAGTAATTTATTTAATTACAATTCTCTCTTTAGAAATAATGGGGAAAAAAAAGCAATAAAAAGATTAACTTAAAAAGAAAATAAATGTAATATCCTCCGTAAAAAATTTAGGACGAAAATATTTTTTCCTATATTTATAGAAAAGATAATATGTTGTTAAGATTGTGGGATTATAATAATTTTTAAAATTAAATATATAATATATTTATTATTTAAATCATGGTTAGAGATTTACTTTGAGAAATTAGATCTTAACGATTTAATTTAACATATGCCATGTGTCACTAATCCAAGTATGAACTTGGGGAAAATGGAGAGAAGAAAAATGGAGAGGAGCTGAATCCTGACACTAATACATGTCAAGTTTGTATCCGTGTGTCCTCATATATTGATCTCAACCTCCATATGTATCACGATCCAAATCGTCATAATTGACACTCATATCAATCTCCTTGTGAGCGTACCAACACTTAACATTTATCTCATGAATTATCTTAGTATTTAAGCAAGATAAACAAATCAACATAGTTTAAGTCTTCACTGCCCCCATCTTATGGAGCGTCTCATGAGAGTCAATGAAGGACTAGTATGCGTCTTCAACCTTAGTATCATAGAAAATAGAAGGCTTCATTTTAGCGAACCTCTAGAATAGATTGTGCTCCTCCCCATTCATTACTGATCTAGTTACCGACCTCGAAAATATACCTGACTCAGAAATCTCATTCATTAGTGGAGTCACAATTGTCGTATACTGAACTCTTGAATACTAGCCTACGAGTACTATGGTAACCACAGGCGTAGTCCCATTACCTGCCAAACTGCCTAGTAAGATCATCACCTGAGCTATCACACCTGAAGACGTCGTAGCGGGTGTAACTGCCTCCCAAACTGGTACCTCTAAGCCCTCTATCACAACCTCAGGAGCCTCTTAGGGTGCAGGGGAATCAGTCTTATCTCGAACCTCTCAACAACTAGAGCTCTAGACCCAACTAGAACTACGCTTCTCTCCCCCTATCTCTAACTCCACTATTACCCGTCCTCTACCGTGGGTCACAACATTATCAACTGGCTAGGGAACCTCGACTCTAGCTTCATCTGAATGTGTTTTCACTATCTGTTGTATGCTAGAAGACAGAATTAAACGGACTAAAATTAGAAATCATTAATAAATAACATTTCCCGCATGTTGTCCTAGTAACTTAAAAGCTTTAGGGTTCAAATCCATAAATTTTCATGAAGAACATACCCTTCGATTCTAGGAGTAAATTGAATTACGAAAGGAAGAAATGAAAGAGAAGCACATACCTCAATAGAAAAAAGTCTTAAGTCTTTAAAAAGTCATCTTTGAGTTTTCCGATCTAATATTCTAAGTTATGATCAAGATTGGGCATAAACTAACTGAAAATATGATTTATTTTTTTCTGACCTTCACTATAGGGAAGACCTTCACCATGGCGAAGGTTTGCAACCTGGAGACCTTTGCTATGGCAAAGTTTGGCTTCGCTATGACAAAGAATTCTTCATTATAGCGAATCTTAATAGAATTTTTCCAACTCAATTTTTCATTTTCAGATTTCTTTCAACTCTTAATCCACAGGGACTTACACAAGGAAACAATAATTCTAAGCATTTATAACGACAAAACAAGTCATTACATAATATCAGTTAGGCTGGGCCTCAATCTTTGGGTATATATTGTTTCTGGGCCAAAACCCCATTAATTGGTCCTAAAAACTAATAGTTGAATATAGAACAAAGGCTAGTGGTCTTGCTGAGATGCTTTGGATGAATAATCTACAACTTGATTGGTATTCTACTAAGGAAAATTCCATTCATTTATTGTGACAAATATTAGTGTCATCTACTTGAGCAAGGATTTCTCTTTCACAATCATATGATGAAACATGTTGAGGTAAGCTTTTATTTTGTGAGCAAACATGTTGAAAAAAATAGGATTTGTGGTATTCATGATGACGATCAACTTATTGATACCTTTATCAAAGCTCTGATCAAACCTGCATTCAACCGCAATTTATTCTAGTTAGGCTTAGTGAATCATCGTCTAATACATTGTTTATGTTTATCTTAAACAATGTCATTTATGTTTCTCTTGTTTCTACCTTTTAGCATAGATTATTATTTGATATAGAGAAAAGACATAAAAAAACTCTGAACTTGGTCGGACAACTTACTTTAGCACTTAAACTACACGGACGTTTAAACACCCCCCTTAATATCTTTGAAGTGAATTAAAAACCACCCTGAGATTATTATACTACTCTCACTTGCCACATCATAGCCAAGTAAGTGTCACAACATAGCCAGGTCAGCACCACGTCATTAATTATTTTTTTATTAATTATTTTCACCATTTTTTTTTAACACTTCTTAAAATTAATTTGCACTAATTAATAATTAAAATGCATTTTCTAAAATTTAAATTTAAAATGTGAACCCATTTTTATTTTTCTCCCATACCCAGCCCCCACCCACCCACCCTCACTTTTTTCTTCTTCCTTCTTGATCTGAGGCCAAAAATATATTTTCTTATCATTAACTGCCTCATATTTATTATTTATATTTGTCCTTTTTTAGCATGGATTTTATGGATTGTGCTAAATAGTGTATTTTATTTGTAGGATTAAATTGGTGTAAAGTTGAAGAAGTTTGGAGCTAAAACGAATTAAAGATGGAAGGTTGAAGAAGAAAATCAAGCAGACAGCTTAATTGATTAAATTGAATATTATATTATATTTATATATATACATATTCAAACGATTTGTTGCAAATTAGAGGATTCCCACGCGGCAAGAAATCGAAGACACACAAATTGAGGCGGTGTTCACGCGGACGTAGGAATCCAATTCCGTTTTGGTTTTGGGTTCCTAATTTGTTTTAGACTCAGTTATTTTATTCAGGGTTTTCTACATCTATAAATAGTCCATAGAAATAATTATTTCAAGAAAAACTTTGAAAAAGACACTTTGTAAGGAAAAGTTGTCAATACTTTTTAGGGTTCTTTTCTTCTTCTTTTTCTTAGGTATTAGTAGCTAAAGACCATTGTTCTGGGGTTGCGGCCATGGGTAATTGTTGAACATCGATTGTTTTGAATTAATGTTGGTTATCGTTTAAATTACTTTTGTATTCTTATTTTAGTATTTCATGCTTGATCACCATAGAAATAAATCTATTGTCTATTCTTGGACTCGAGAGATAAAGAGGTAGATAGACCAAAGAATGCAAAGAGCTTGTTCTAACTTTGTTTAGATTTGTGTTCAGGAGTGACGCCCGGACGAACACCTCGCTTGGTTACGAAACATGATGAAATATAAATGCTCGCCAATTAGGACTGCCTATCCCCGCTCAACGATGTAGTTAGACAGCTAGTTGGAGTAGGCGATTAGAGGTCGAGAGATCATGATCATAAAATCAACCCTGTAAATCAGTAATTTGATAACCTTAGTTAATTCATTGCATGAGATGCGATACATGAAACCCTATGCATGCTGCAGCCCTGGAATTGTCTCAATCACTGTAAGTTAATCTTAGTATTTAATTCTTGCATTATTTTAGTTCTTTTGACACTCTTAAATAAATAATTAGACTAGTATAATTTAGTAAATAGTTAATTGACAAGTCTCTGTGGGTTCGATATTCCGGTTCTTAAAGAGCCACTTATTACTTCTGCGACCACGTACACTTGCGTGTGCAATTGGAAGCAACACTTCTTCTTCACCATTTCTAGATCTTCATTGTTCATTTTTTTTCCTCTTCATATTTTCCAACAAGCTCCACCGCCCAAACTTCTTTCATCGTGCTCTCAAATCACCGCTGAAGCTCCATCACCAGATTCTCCAAAACCCCAACCAAACCACCACTTCGCCATCACTCTCTTCCTTAAAACACCATTAACAGTGAGCTTCGAAGCTCTTAGACGGAGCAACAAAACAACAAAACAACAACAATTAGGTCCCACCTCCCTTTTTCTTTTTTTCTTCGTCTTATTTGGTGAACCTCAGACGCCGGAGAGACAAAACATCTACCATCGCTGCCTCCAAGCTGTCACCCTCGTCTTCGACGAATTCAGAAAGTGAAAAAATCACTGATTCTATCTCCGCAAAGTCCGACAAACCAGCAAGCTTTTTAGCTCCGGTGAAAATCGATAAAATTTCTATGTGTGAAATTGACATCAATAATAAGATGTTGGTGTTGGGTTTTGTGGATTACTAAAGAGATGGTGAAATTGAAGTAGTTGATAGAATTGAAGATGAAGATGGAAGAAAAAATGATGCTTTAATGGAGAAGAAGCTATATTGGGAAAGACAATAAAATAAAGAGAAAAAAAATTAAAAAATTTTATGGGCCAATAAGAAAATTCATATATTTTAATAAAAGTTAACATATCAAGAAAATAATATTTAAAATATTAATTATGTATTGACATATAAAAAAATGCCATGTGTATGATTTTATAACCTTTTTTTCTTTTTTAACTCCTTCACACGTTATTGGGTGAGTGAACTCACTCTCTTTGCCACGTCATCCCTTAGGGTTGTATTTAATTCACTTCAAAGATGTTAAGGGGGATATTTAAACGCCCTTGTAGTTTTAGTGTTAAAGTAAGTTGTCAGACCAAGTTCAGGGGTTTTTTTATGTCTTTTCTCTTTGATACAAATACTTTAAGAGTTGTATTTTAGTTAGGATAGTCTATTATATTTTGATTTACACAAGTCTCCTAATATAAAGAGTCTTTTTAAAAATGATGCGTATTTAAGTTCATTAAAACTTTTAATAAATGTCGTTTCATCACTTCTTCAATTGTTTATAAGTATGTCACATAGATTGAGACCGAAAATTCATATGGACCAAAATTGTTATTTCTCCTTAAAGATATTAGTAAACAAAAAAAAAATAGTGATTATTCCTTTATTTTAGGAGGAGAATGAGGAAGGAAAGATGACTCAATAGTTTCATTTTGTAAAAACTACTATTACATAAAAATTCTTTACTTTCTCTTTTCTTTCCTTTGAGAATCTTCCCTGCTCTTTTTCTAAAAGTATCAATTATCGTTTCTATTTTTTTCTCCATTCTCTCTAATTCTTCCCTAACATGTCTTCTCTTTCTTCAAATCTCTCTCTACAAGATTATACAAAGAATAATATAAATATATGACTTTTACATTATCATTTTGTTCATTGTTTAGAAAGAATTAGATTATATTAAAATACTAGGTTTGTAATTAATTCCTCATGCAATTGCATTTTTTTCATTTGATAATTTAGTGTGATTTTCGATAGAAAGTGATTATTCTGGGAAAATGGCAAGAATCTATATACGATGTGATTTTACCTAGCTAGGGTTAATCAAAGATTCTTCAAAAATGTATTCGTCACAATATAAGGAATCTCCACCTTCCTCCTCCTTCTCCTCCTCATCTCCACCGTCACATGATAACTCTTCATCCAATAATTTAAATTCTAAATCTTCTTCGCATAACGAGGATTCATCACCTAACCCACCATCTGGAGATAGTAACAACTCTTCTTCTAATGATAACAACGACAACAATAATATTAAATTACAAACATCTTCTAAATTATCAGATTCATCTAAAGTAGGATCACAATCCCCTCCGCCCCCACCACCTCCACCTCCACCCCCACCCCCACCGCCGCCTCCACCACCACCTCCCAGCTCTCATTCACTTACCCCTCATGGACAGAAGTCACCACCACTACCAAAAAATGATAGTGACTCATCCAACAATAATAATCATAAACCTCTTTTTATAGGAATTGGTGTTGCTGCTGGATTATTATTACTTCTTGTGTTAGTTTTCCTCGTATCTTTGTGTAAAAAGAAAAAAAGAAGAAGAAGACCACATGATCAAATGGGCTTATACATGGACAATTCTTATAGACCCAAGGGTATAAATCTATTCTTTTTTTCATCTTTTAATTAATTAATTAATTACCTTGTATTGTTTGTTATATTGTAGATATTAATATGCTTCTTTTTTTTCTGAGATCATTTTTTAGCTATATAAATTCATGATAGAGTATGCAAACAATTCATATCTCTTCTTATTTTCGCATTTCCATTTATTGAACACAATTTGGAACATAGTCAAAGTTAATCAAGTCCAACTTACTTCAATGTGCTAAAGTGTTTGATTTTGCAATATACACTAACAACATTTAAAAGATAATCATGAATAACTATTCCTAATAAGTGAAATCAGTAACTTAAAATAAAGTATACAACTTTCTATAAAATGTTAAATTGCACTTGATAAAATAGAAATATCTAATCAGATAATTCTTACAATCTCTTGTTGTTTGCTTTCTTGCTTATTGTCATTTTCCCCTCAATTTGACTCTAAATAAGTTTCATATGTTTGAACAGGAAATGACTATAATGACAAGTACAGTGTCCGATCTACCGAACATGTTGTTAAGATACCCCCTCCAACTAATAGTGGTCGAGTTAGCTCAGAATATAATTGGCCAATAGCACCACCACCACCACCTCCATCAATGAGCAACACGAGTTCCGCGAATTTCTCAGGCACTCAACAACAACAAACTTCTTCAACGCCATCAAATATATCTTCTGGTTTTATTAGCCAAAGAAATTATACTTATGATGACTTAGCAACTGCGACCGGAGGATTTTCCAAGTCCAATCTTCTTGGACAAGGTGGATTTGGATATGTACATAAAGGGGTTTTACCTAATGGTAAAGAGATCGCGGTAAAAAGTTTAAAATCAAATAGTGGACAAGGAGAAAGGGAATTTCAAGCTGAAGTTGAAACTATAAGTCGTGTCAATCATCGACATCTTGTGTCTTTAGTTGGTTATTGTATTGCTGAATCTCAAAGGATGCTTGTCTATGAGTTTATTCCTAACGAAACTCTTGAATATCACCTTCATGGTATGTTACTCTTGTGCGTTTGATACAACAAAAGACATATTTCGTAACAAAAAAAATATACCTCATTTTACATATATAATAACTGTAGGACCTGGAAACCCAGTTATGGATTTCCCAACGAGGCTTAAAATTGCAACAGGAACAGCTAAAGGGTTTGCTTATATTCATGAAGATTGTAAGTCGATTATATTATCTATATTATTTTCCCTTTGGATGATATATATAATTTATTTATTTTATTTTCCTTTGACGGCTAATTAATTAGTCTTGTATAAATTTCAGGCCACCCTCGAATTATTCACAGAGACATTAAAGGTGCAAATATCCTACTGGACAACAACTTCGAAGCCAAGGTATATATATAATAATAAAATAATATAAATATAGGATTATCTTATTTTACACCATAATTTAACCTATTATAGAAAGTTATAATACGATAATATAAATTCTAAACAAAAATTATGTATCATCAGGTGGCTGATTTTGGATTAGCAAAGCTTGCAGCCGATAACTTTACTCATGTGTCTACTCGTATCATGGGAACTTTCGGGTAAGCAATCTAAATTTTGACTTGACCTCTAACGAAGTGCCAATATGAGGGTAATTTAAAATCATAGTCAAAAGTTGAAGGATAAATTTAAACTATTTTCTCGAATTTGGACAGTGAAGTCCACTAATTTCATAGACTGGTAAGATTGAATAAAATTTGAAATGTTTTAAAAAAAAACCAGGTACTTGGCACCAGAATATGCTTCGACGGGAAAGTTGACAGAAAAATCTGATGTATATTCTTACGGTGTTATGCTTTTGGAACTTATAACTGGACATCGTCCTATTGATGTCAACAGTGACGGCGATAACTTAGTTGATTGGGTACGTACATTTTCAACTTTCCTGCTTCATATAAATTTTAAAAATGATTCATTAATTTTTATATTGGTACATTCAGGCTAGGCCAATTCTGAATCGTGCAACAGAAGGTGGAAATTATGATAAATTAATAGATCCACGTTTAGAAGGAAAATTTGATAGACAACAAATGTTATGCATGGTAACTTGCGCTGCTGCATCTATCAGACATTCTTCAAAAAGACGTCCAAAAATGAGTCAAGTTAGTTTCTTTTTTTATTACTCTAGTATCTTTTTTTATGCTAAAATCACCATAGAAAAAATTGGTTGATGAGTGATATTGGTATATAATTTGCAGATAGTACGTACTTTAGAAGGCGATGTTTCTTTATTGAATGATTTAAATAAAGGATCAACACCAGGAATATCTGGATCAGGAGAAAGTTCAGAATGTGATTCATCATATGGTGGCAATATTAAAAAGTTGAAAAAATCTGAAATATCAAGTGAAGAACACACAAGTAGTGAACATGGATCAACTGGTGAGTTTTTCCAGTCCAAGGCTCAATTTTAAGCAATAAATTGTAGACACAACACATACCTTCTGACTAGACTAAAAAGGATGATTTAGGTAATGAAAAGGTAGTTTTTTTTAAATATGTTTTTGTATATATACTTCTACCATGAAACATAGACTAGACAGACAGTGGTACATGTATCCGTTCGTCAGATGTGGCATGAGTACATAGAAATTTTCTGGTTAAGCTCTTGTATAAGTTGAGCCATTAGTTATTTTTTATAATTTAAGGCAAACAATAGTGCGCATATATTATCAATTAATGTGTTATGTTTCTTGGTTCTAGTTATTTAATGTACCGATTTGTAGGCAAGTTTTAGCTAGAAGAGAAATAAGTCAACAGAAAGTGAACATACCTCTCATCAAATGCACGTTTTTGAGGAAAAATTGGACAATCGCAGCGGATATCTCCGTTGCAGAGATTGCTTCCCCTTGTTCAGATACAATACAAGAGTTGAAAAACATGGTGGCTAAAGAGCTATAGCTTATGTTTTTCATTAAGAAATGCTGTTACATTATCAAAGCAAAGCTGGACCACGTCACTATTTAAAACATCTAAAAGGAATATCTGCCAAAAAAATTGATACCTTACAAAAATCAAGCTCGTAATAATACAAGAAAAAAGAAGACGTGTGACCACTGAAAAAGTCAGAGTCACTCATTTTGGAAAGAACAGCCAACCCGAGACGCGGACAAAAGGCAAAAGATACAATGATCAGAACATAACTTACACTCACAGAAAGAAAATAATCGACCACCCTTTAAACTCTTCAAGAAAAATCAAACTGAAATATAATAAGAAAAAACAAGCAACTGAAGGTGGAAACTATCACCAGTTAAGCTCCTGAATGGGAGACAGGTGTAGTCACAAATTGGCCATTCTTATATACATGAGAAAACTGCTGCGGCAAAGCGTGCTCACCCTGCAATAATTGTCCATGCATTAAACTAGTTCGAACATATACCCACAAAAAAAATGTAAAAAAAGGAACTAGTTAGATCGAAACAGGAAATACAGAGATTTAATGCCGCCAGAAATAAGTTCAACTACTTCTGTTAATAAGATTTAGATACTCTGGAAGTATTAGTAATGAAATGTGCTTGCACATCGGTTGAGATGCCAAGTGTTGTTCATCTGATACTGGTTGAATAATACGAAGGAAATAACATCATCTTTAGCAAGGAGAAAGCGCGTCTTCAGATTTACTTTCTTGTATGAAAATCATGATGTTGCCAAGAACGGCCAAGGGAATAAGGAAAAGACAGGAAAACACAAGATGAGAATATCATATTGAATTAAAACATGGCGATTGGTGGAATCTTCTTTAAAAAATCATGGTTTGGCTTCAGCTCAGTCTTTAAATGGTCTAAAGTATATGCAGAACAGTGCTTGAAACACTATAACAGAAACTCAGATTATAAGCTGACACAGCTCCTTTTCTGTTCTGCCACGTAGCAAAACACTAAGGTGGCATTTGTCAATGACTTCACTTTCACATAAAGAGGTTCTACTATGCAAGTTGGCGTTCATGAAATTGAGAATAAAATTTAAGCTTAAAAAGAAAATAAGAAAATTTTCAATTGAATTGTGATTGAAGTTTTTCAAATCTACTTCTACTCACTGATCCTCTACTTTCACAAACCTTATTTGTTTCAAAGAACCACCAATATCCTTACACAATTTCAACCTAAAGAAACTTTTCGCCAACTTCTGATTCAATTTTTCTTTCTGACTTCAACTTCAAATATATGTCCAAAACTTGCATGAGTTATCTTCATGTAAACACTCGAAAGGTATATTTCAACTAAGAACTTGTCACAGACAATGCTTTTAGAGGTCATTAGCTTCTAAGTCCATCCCATCTGAGCTTGATGCTTAGCAGTTAGCACCAAGCACAAAAAGAAATATGAAGGGATAATTAATAAAAAGAAAAAAAAAGAAAAGAACATACCCAATCACTATCAGGCCCTGCACCAGGAACCAAAACATTGATTTCACTTGACTTAGCTGTTGTAATGGAAATCTCCAAAGAATCTTTGCTCAAGTATAATTGGCACCCAGTTGTATTATCGACAGAAATTGTCGGTGCTGAACCCTAAAGAGCCCACACAAGGGACAAAATAAAATGATGAGGTCGTGATACATAAAAATGAAATTCCAATAAAAACAGTAGTAAACCTCAAAGGAAGCATTATTTGGATACCTGGCATTGAACCTCCACACCATTGCAGTTGACAACCTCACAAGCTGCCACAACATCCTGTCCACAGAATTTATAAATCAAAATAAGAACTTAGGTATAGGACACAATAGCCTCCAATACTTAAACAACCTTTCCCTCCTTTTAAAAAATCAATCACTGACCGAAAATACGACTCCCATTTTAGTGCACTTATCAATTGTTATGTTGTTAACTTTCCCTGTGTGACATCAAACAAGATCATCTGCATGTTAGAGCGCTGAAAACCAACTTACCATTCCAGTTTGTGCCACTACTTTATATTAAACGAAAAATGAAGTTACCTTGGATCTGCAGTACTGAATCTTTGCAGCCAAAAATATAGACAGATTGCTTTGCATCACAATCATCAATTACTAGATTCTTTCTTCCTATCTGATTCTCAACCACCCATCTTGGAGGAAACACGACATCAAAATCAGAAACATATTTACCTATTCTCAAGCATTGATTAATTGAAAGCAGAAATTTTACTCACTTACGACCCATCTGGAGCTCCAGTTTTGGAGGTCCAGCTTTAGAGAAAGATGGTGAGCTAACGCGACGTTCCTTTTCTCCTGCACTAATGACACCGGTTCTATCTGCACGATTCTTTGTCTTCATATCATCTGTCACCTTTCTCAATCCTAGGCCAAAAACAATAAAAAATAAAAATCAGCCCAAGGGTAAAACTGTCTTACATTAAAAAAGGGAGGGAACGTAGCTGAGCATTACCACCAGTCACTGGCTTCCCCGAATTAATTTCATCAAAAACAGCTGACATCCCTTTCTTTGGGCGTGATGATGAAGCCTGGGAAGATTCAGAGCTGAATAGAGAAGCTGGCGGCGGTGGAGGAGGCATGGGACGACTTGGTGCGGGAGCTTTTGGTGGTGCAGATACAGCAACTTTCCCTGTAGCACTCCACACAGGGCCCAATGGGTAGTGACTCTTAACGTAATCCCGCAAGCCAGGGAGATAAATCTCTTTCAAAGCTTTCGCCCACTCAACATGATTTGGGTCTTTGTTTCTGAACTCCACAAGGACCTATATATCATGAAATTTAATAGAAGTTAGAACAGTATGCCATTTTATATTGTGCACTATTATACCACCTTAGTAATTATTGAGGGGAAAACAACATACATAAAAGCAACTAAACAGCAGAGCATAAATTGGAATATGATTTGAAGAAAAAATTATTTTCCATCAGGAACTGAATGGACTCAGAGTACTGTTTTACTCTAAGCTAAAGGCAACTCAATTGATTGTGGAGGTCATGTATTAGGGTAGAAGGGTAGTAGGGTAAGAGTGTTGTCTTGCCTTGCAAGGCTTAGTGCCTAGTGTAGAACTAGTCGTGCCCTTGTAGTTCTTGCCATATGTTGTTTATTGTATTTCGATTATCACACTATTTTGCTGTAATTATTGTTTCTCTCCAGTCAACTTTATACTGCTTTTCTTATTTACCATTATGCTTTCTCCACTGTTTTTTTCTTCATTTATTTGGGATTGATGCACTTGAGCCGAGGATCTTTCGGAAACAGCCTCTCTACCTCCATGAGGTAGTGGTAAGGTCTGCGTACACTCTACCCTCCCCAGACCCTATTCTGTGGGATTTCACTGGGTATGTTGTTGTTGTTGTTGGTTCTCTTTTGGAGAACCAAAATGATGGAAACAAAGATAAAAAGTACATTTGTAAGTCTCCTAGGAGATGGTCTAATGGTTGAGGCATTTGAGTAATAACCTAGAGCTTCCAGGTTCAAATTCCAGTTAACATTAGGGGTGAGCCTATCTGCTCTGACCTCCACAAGCAGGATTACTTTGGCAACTTATACTTGTGGGCTGAACAGGCTTAAAGGTGGATAAGCCGAGGTGTGCACAAGTCGGGGCATGAACACCACTAACTAAGAAATTACATTTAATAACTACATTCTTTGTTTTTTCAATCAAAACCAACAATTACACATCTATCCCAGATAGTTGAATCATTCATTAATCAATAGCAAAGAAAGGAAACAGGAGAATGTCTTAAACAGTGATTCTTTTCTTAACTTAAAAAGTGGATGTTACACTTGTTTGGGAACACTTCCAGACACAATAAGCCACAAGTTCAACCTCTCTTGTCAATTCTTTATCCTTGCCACCACTCTCACCTCTGACCTTATTTTGGTGATTCTAAGTTTCTAACTTTGACTACCTTGTGTAGCCCCTCCAACAAATTGAGAACTTGGTAATGGAAGGCCTCAATTTACTTCTTTTTTTATAGTGGGAAAGCCTCAAATTTTCTCCCAGAATTCTAAGATAAGATACCACCAATCCCTAGGAGGCCTTTAGAGAGAAATCGAAGTCTGAAGAATACTCGTTGTCCATGGCTGCTATTGGGCCTTTTAACCTCTCCTCCCTCCTTATAGGTTGAGTTCCCATCCTCTTCCACTCTTTTAGATGCCCTCAGTCTTCACTTCAAATTGCGACAACTTTTTCTTTAAGAGAGGTAAGATTACAAATTGTAACCACCCTTTCCAAATTGAAACAAACTCTCATGATGACATCTTTCTTCCTTCCTCTCTTTGATAACCAAGAAGTCCGTGTTTCCAACTTCAAAGCTCGAAGGATATTGGACCCATCTCTCTACTGACATCTCCACTTAAATACCAGGCTAGATTCACGGGTTAAAATCCATCCTTGTGATGTGAGCCTACCATACATCTTGTAGTAACTCTGCTGTTGAAAATCCTAGGTAAGATTGCTTGTTTCCAATCATCAATAAGAAAGAGAGAAGGCGGACCAGAGAGGTCCCCGATCACCAGCTCCATTTCAAATGTGACCCAATTATGTTTGTGTTTTGGTTTTCAATGTGAAAGAACAAACATGGTTTCTATTACAAATCATCTCACAAGATTCCTCAAATGTTATATAAGCACACACTTTAAGTTTCATGAAGTGCCAAATGAAGAATTACCAACTTACTCGCTACCAAGGTTGTGATAAAGCTCATTTTTCTCCAATTTGTTATGAGGAAAGGATTCCATTATGCTTGGATTCAAAAAGATTGGTAAGAAGGAAAATGTTCTGCATATCCAGTTACTCTGAAGAAAATACATTCCGTTTAAAAGAAAAAGTATGACTTCATCACATCTGTGAATCCATTTTCATTCACAAACATCCAACTCTACTCCATGTCACTTGTTTCAATAACCACTTTTTTGATAACTGAGAATTCCCTGAGGGCCAGCTGTACACAGTTGGAAACTCAGCGGATAATTGACCCACCCATCTACCATATCTTCACTTAAAGACCAGATTTTTGTTTGTGGCAGGGTTTGAACTCATGTCATGCGCCTACTATTTAGAAATTGACAATAACCTTCAATAATAAAAATATATCACCAGAACACTATCTTTGTACCCTATCCTACACCTTGTACTATTATCATATATCACAAATTTTACCCCAACCAAACACTAGAAACTGATATATAAAAACAATTTTGAAAGTTAAATATTTCCCATAAAATTTTGCCCCATTCCAAAATCACCAAAAATAGCATTCACTTCTTCATAGTGCTTAAGAGGGCATATGACAAGAAGGATAAAAAGTGCAAATGGATCTATGAACGAAATATAAGTAATCATGGTTCCTTTTCCACCTAATGTTGGCCAGGTGGCACAAAAATATTTCAAAGACTTTCTCAACCAAGAGAATAATCAGAAGAAAAAGTGAACAGCTAGATAAAGTCTACTTACCTTGTTATTGTAAAACTCAGCCATCTGCCAACTTTCTTCCACGTGTGCAATAGGCATACTCATACCTAGAGGAGACCAGCATCGTCAAAAAGTGGACAGGTACGTAACAAAGCGAAGAATATAGAGAATATCCTACCACAATCTTTTCCAGTGTACGCGATCCATGCCAATGCTGTTAGACTATCAACAGCAGCCTTCAAGTGGTTGAAGAAATCAGATCGCCGTCCTTCTGTCATTTTTGTACCTTTCACTATCACATCATTCAGAGGCTTAAGAAATTCAGCCAAACCAGACATGCTAGGTTTCTGCAGATGAAGACCAAACATGAGCATTATATCAGAAGAGTAAGAAGCAGTATATTTCAAACATGGAACAGATTCTTGTGCTATTCAGAGTGCATCATCACAACACCTTAAGGTCCCTATTTCACTTTGTTTTCAATAAAATAAATAGCACACTACTTAACAGAGGGTCTCTTAACCAGTCTATAGCAGCAGTATGTGTCTCACATTAATAAAAGGAGATAAACTTGAAAGATTCCGCATAACTTGAATAAGAAATTACACTCTTCATGCGCTTTTGGACAATCACAAAGAGATAAATTCTACACCTCTTTTGCAAAAAATTGCAAGTCGATCCAAAAACTTGGATAGTCCAGGATAGTTTAAATTAGCAGAACTGCAAAAGCTACAAATAAGACCCCCTTTTTTGGATAAGCAGAAGTTAACAGTAAAACCTATTCTGCCTCTGAGCTCTATCTTATCCATGCAGTTGAAACGAGACTGCTTGTGCTCCAAATTAACCTTTCTTTCAAGAGAAATTACAAGTCCAATACAAATAGAAACCTCCTAACTGTTTCAATTAGCAGAATTCACCAACAAGACATTATCCAACTCTTGAGTATTAACACCTTGATGCACTTGGAACGAGTCTCACTATCCTCCAAATTAGACTACTCATATACTGTAAGAATCACTCGCCCTTTTCCACTCTCATGATGCACAACGCACATGAAATACAACAATGAGAAAACAATATGCTATATAAGTCCTTGCATTTGTACTACTTAAATTGAATAGACAAACCGAAGAAAATATAACTTGCATTACTTATCAAATCAAAAAAAGGATGCAACTTGCATCACAATTCTTCAACTGTATATTGAGTATATCAATCAACTGTACAGTATATCATCTGTAATTCTGTGTATATCATCAGCCTATCCCGAACAAGTTAGAATCAACTATAGGAATCCATTCCAAACTAGTTAGAAGCTAACCTGAGTTTCCTTGATTTTGATAAGAAGTTCTCTCTGAGCTTCAAAAGCCTCCTCAACAATCTTAGTAACATCCAAAACTTGTCCACCAATCTTCTCTGCAGCAGTGCAAACTTTCCCGACGAACTGTGACCTCAGATCATCAAAAGCAATAATCGATGGATCTAAAGCCGCCGCAGCTTCTCCATCTCCAAGTGAAACTCCGCCGCCGACTGAGAGCGCCTCCAGCCGTGACACGGCGGACTCCAATCGCTGTATCAACTTCTCATCCATCGGCAGGGTGAATATCCAACTTAAGGTCTCCTCTTTCTCTCTCTAGAAATGAAGTAGTGATATAGTAGATCTGGTGAGTGTTTGTTGTTGTGTCTCTTTCTTTGTGTGTGTGGAGAATGTTTGTGGAAAAGCTAATCGACTCTTTTTACTTTGAAACGCCCAAAGAGAAAATGCGAATTTTTTTTTGTGAATATATTTGGAAATGTTGTTGCTGTCTACACGTGCCTTAGAAAATGGAAAATGATGGACTTCATTCTTCTCTGCGTTGTAACACACCTGGAACGACTTCATTCTACCAAGTTAGTTTTGGATGAAGTTTGTTTGAAATATACATTTTAGAATTGATTTATATATTATAATTTTATAAATTATTAAAAATACTAATAAATTAAGCATATTTTATTAGTATTCATTATTATTATATTACATAGAATAAATGAGAAAGACTCATTCTTTATAGATAAGAATGGTTAACAAGGGATTCGTTGGGTAGATAAATTTATAGGTGGAATAATAATTAGTGAATTATTTTTAATAAAAATTTGGCTTGGTATAGCGAGGCAAGAACCAAGCCTTTACTCTATCATAGAAATGTTAGTTTTAACTTCTTGAGTTAGTTAACAAATTAATAAGTCGATCAATCTATAATAGAATAGTCTAAACTTAAATGTTTTAAAGAACCTAAAAACTTAACTTTGGCCCCAAATCCACCTTTTCTAGCTTTCAAGTCTTTTTATCAAAAACTGACAAATTTAATGATCAAATAAACTTTGCCAAATTTTTCCCAAAAACTACTTGGACTCATCTACGGTCAAACGGATCCTTAAGAACAAAATGGACTTCACTCTACCTAGATTCTCCTGGATAAAAAGTGTCATTTCAAAAAATTAGATACAATTGAAATTAAAACGATACGAAAGAGGTTTAGCATGAAAACCTTCACAAAATATCATCAAATATAATAAGATGCTCCACATTTTCACCAATCAATATGCATACTAAATAGAGCCATCTCAATAATGGAAAGGCAACGGAAAGAACAAAAAGAGAACATCCTTCAGTGGATCCCTTCATTTTATTAATTCCTCAAAAGCTAGAAAGTTTCATTATATCTCAACTCATTTATTAACCAAAAGTACTCAGCGGTAGAGGCTTTCGGATCTCAGATTCTCTGCAATCTCAGTTTCCCATCGATCACCATTCTCAAGAAGCTTCTCCTTGTCGTAAAGAAGTTCCTAATCGATTAAGCAATACGTTAATTAAAAAGCCGTGTAGTTATCATCCACATTTTCCATGCTTTAGGATATAAACTATTTATTCATATCAACCTTAACTCTGCTACATAGTTAATTTACTTGATTCAACAAACCTCATGAGTTTCGGTTGCAAATTCAAAGTTGGGCCCTTCAACAATTGCATCAACAGGGCAGGCTTCTTGGCAGAATCCACAGTAAATGCATTTTGTCATGTCAATATCATACCTGTAAAATTACATCTAGAGATAAGCATGGATGATGGATGTCCTAATAGCTAGTAGTATGTTATTGATAAAACCACCATCATCTACCTAGTTGTGCGACGACTTCCATCCTCTCGCTCCTCGGCTTCAATAGTGATAGCTTGGGCAGGGCAAATCTGTTAAAATTCAAATTTTATTTGTTTCCGTACTTAAGACAACCATACCATATAGAACTAAAGTAGGCAAGTAACATCATTGCACAAGTCTCATAGATCTGGCAGCACCATGGTTCATAGTGGCGGACACAACAACCTTTTGAAGAAAGGATAAAAGATCACAGGTCATGGCAGCTCTTTCTTTCTAGTTTACGCTGTCGTAATGCAAACTAACGAAGTTTAAACATTGACCATACTAGTGACCATTGTATCAAACAAATTTACGTGATTGTCTGCTTTAACACTTCTTGGAGCTGCTTTATAAACTGCATACTCTTCCCAGACGAGAAAGCTGTAATAGTCACTGCATTCGCAACATTGTAAAGCATGCATTGTCAACTCTCCGTTTTAATCACCATACTAACTGATCAGGATTCTTGATCTGGAGAAGAGGAGATGTTTCAAGGTTGATGCAATAAACTAACTACATTGTATCGAATCATCTTTTGGGCATTTTGAACTTTTTTTAATAATCGAGAAATCCCAAGGGTCGAAGTGGTGCATGTTTCTAAACTCAGTGGATATTGGGCCTACCCCTCTACCCTTATCCACTTAAACACCATGCTTTCGTCTACGGCTGGATTAAAACCTGTGATGTGCACCTAATTCACATATCACATGTTGCGATCTTACCACTAGACCAAAGTCCTAGGCCATTTTTTAACTTTACTTAACCTCTATTTTGCTACACCCTTTTTTTGTGGGGAAGCACAGTTAGAAGAATAAAAGTCCATGGCAAAAATATGTAGAGACTTGTAAACTTAAGTGCATACACTCCCTAGAAGACTAAAATAGCAGTTAGCTAAGACACAAACAATTAATATCAATCTTAAAAAAAAAAGATCAACTTTCAAATTCTACCGACGCAAAGTCTCACCTTTGTAACATGATAGTAACCATGCCTATGCATGCATTTATATAACATAAACCATAACTTTCATGAGGGTAACCAACAGCTATCAATGTAAGCAGGATGCAAGAAATAAGACTTATTACTCTCATTTTCTTTTTCTTTTATTGATAACTGAGAAATCCCCTGTGGTTTAGCTAGCCCAGCCCCAGTTGGTGCATAGGTTCAACACTTGGGAGAGCATAGGCCCATCCCTCCACCCTCCTCCCACTTAAGCACCAGGTTTTAGTCATCAGCTGGGTTTAAACTCAAGGACATGTGCATACCACACATTCAACGTTGTACTTCCTTTACCGCAAGGCGAAAGCAGCAAAGCCCCTCTGGCAAATGTATATCACTATTACAGCTGATGTAAGTCATTTGAAACTAGCACTTACAGCTTCACAAAGTTTACACGCAATGCATCTTTCCTCTCCAGTTGCATAACGTCGAAGAGCATGTTCTCCACGAAAACGAGGACTTAAAGGACCCTTCTCAAATGGATAGTTAATCTGCACAGTAAAAAATGGTTATTGGATTTTCTGCTCAATTGATGGAAAGACACCATAAAATGTAAAATGCAACCATGGTTTAATTAGGTGGAGCACAGCTAATCAGCAGATGGCTGACAGGAAGAAAAAAAGACAAAAACATAAAAAATCGACCCAAAATGAGACTTACCGTTACTTTCTTCTCAAAGAAGTACTTCAGCGTCAGCATTAGACCTCGAACCATTTCAGTCAAAAATAGTGTATTGATGCTTCGCTCAAAAACTGCATTTAATCGACAACATTCAGCAACTCAACAATGCATGAAGCAGTGCAGAGAAACCAAAATGCAAAGCCAAGTAGAGACATTTGAAAAGGTCTTTACCTGAATTCCAATCTTTTGATAATTCCTTTGCTAGCTGCTCTCTTTCTTCATCATCTGATGCATGAGAAAAGATAACTAGAATCATTTATTCTACAAAATGAAACTAGTAATTAGATTCCACTTGCAACATTGTACATCTGGAATAGGTCAACCATATGCTATCATGAAACCAGTAAACCAAATTCATTTTGTCCTTAATCACCATTGATAGTTAATATGGACATCCGCACGCTACAAAACATTAATATAATTTTTCTTGATTGTAGAGGTCATATACTACACAGCATATTGATGTGAAATTTTGGAGATCAAAAACCATGCACCTCTGGGCCCTCATCAGTAGCCACTATGCCCAATACAACATTAGTCTAGGCTAGGTCAGTAATATAGATGCTTTATATTTTATGATATGCAAAGTAATAAGGGGGTTTCGACTTGGGGTATTGGAGGGGGGACCGAAGAGCTTAGCACAGACCTTTGTCAGTAGAAAACGAATGCTTGGTAGCAAATGATCGGGTGCCAAGCAGAGTTCCGCTGTAGCCATTAGTTCCTTCAATTGTGTGTCCTGCCAAAACCTGTATTTCCCAAACAAAGAAGAAACGATCAAACCACTTAGCTTCGAGTCTTTTGACATATTTTATAAACACAATATGCATCCTGAACAACATATACAGATCCCACCCTACCCCTTTTTTCATTACTAATGGAATATCCTTCACTATTTTACTAAAAATGGAATGAAATGATCTTTGTGACTAATGTTAGGCGAATTTATACGTCTATTAGCCATATCTCACCCACGTTTATACCCTGTTTTGAGAGTAAACATGTTAAATACTCCTAACTATTGTTCCTTCTCGCAGTATAGGACTAATTGATGTGCTATGTGGATTTTGTAAGCAAAATGTTCAAGAAAATGGCCAAGTATGAAGAAGTAAGCATGTCTTTGCGGAGCTAAGCTAAAACCATGACCACACCTCGCTATGGGCTATGTTGGGCAAAACCTTGTACAGAAGCAAAAGTTAAAGCTTCATTTCGTGGAAAAAATAGAGAAGCTTCCCCACAAAAAGCTATGCTTCACTATGAGCTTGCCCGGGGGAAGTGGTGTGTCGGCCTTGAAATTTTTCTAGGTCCCACCCATTTTTGGGTGGGCCCTTTTGGTCTTCTCCAAATACTATATAAAGGACCCTTAGAAGTTTTTGAGAGGAGATCATTGTTTAGGAGCACAGAATAGACACAACATAGCTACATCTATTAGGGTTACACTTCCACTCTTTAATTTATCATTATTTCTTACTTCGTTCATGAATTCTTGCAAGTGTAATCAGATTATGAGTGGCTAAACGTCCTAGTTTTGGGGTTATGGCCGAGTATGAACGTTGATGTCGTAATCTAAGTTATTTTTGCAGTATCTATCATATGAGTTGTTTATTTGATTTTGTGCTTACTATTTTACTGCTTCGCGACTAGTACAATAAATTAATTCTCCGTAGCAGAATTCGTGAGAGGAAAGCTAAGATAAAACGAGGGTCAAATAGAATAGGATGTGATCCTGAGGGAGAGCGGATTTGCAGCTAGGATAGGAATATACCTAGTTTGCCCTATTTGGCTCATATAGGGAGATGTAAATGCATTTGTGGGAGCTAACGTATCAGTGATTTGCAAGAGAACAAAGGCGTAGACACAACTGAGTACATAGCATAACCCTGGAATTTGTCTTTTATTGTGTTAACCAAAACTATGTTCATTAGTTATTTTCTTTTATAGTTTTAGTTTAGTCAACCCACAAACAAACCTTCAGATTTTATAGCTTGAATAAATAATTAGAACTAGTTTAATCCAGTAAATGGTTAATCATAAGTCCTTGTGGGTTCTACATCCGATTGCTTCCAATCACTATATTACTTCTACGAGCGAACGAAGACAAAGATCAAAGGCTTTATTATTATATTAGCATAAGTAGTCAACATTTTCGACCGTGTACACTTACCTATGCAGTTGGGAGCGACAATGACACAACAAAAGCCTAAAGTAGCCAAGTCCCTGTCACCTCTCTCATGTCCACCAAAGTTTCTCAAACAGAGAGCATATCTTAGACCTTAGTGGTGCCAATCATGAGTAGAAGTAAGCAATAATAGATATCCATTATCTTCTTGCCTATCTCATCCCACCAACCCAAAACCTGTTCTCCTCCCGATGCATTTAAGCTAATCCAAACATCAGACTAGCCAAAATATCTTATCAGGGTTTGTGTCTTGTAAGGGCAGGAAAAAAGGGAAATGCAGCACAAGAGCATTCTTTATCCTACTTTTTCAGAAATAGTTCCAGAATAAAGAAAATGTGCCTCGAGGGAATTCCAATCTCAAAAATATCAGTATGCAAAACAAATTTGTCGACCATTGTTGGCATCCCTTACTGTTTGATAGCACATTTTCAAAAGCGAACACTAATTTTACAAGACAAGGAGGTTCTCCTCTCATGCATAAGCTTAGGCACAATAGATTAAAACGAAAGCTGACATTCATATAATCTAGTGTCATTCGTAGATTTCAATCAATCAGCTTCCTCTTAACCAAACTAGTTCAGTTCCACCCTATGAATCATCTATATCTATTACCTCTATTCAAACTTAATTCCTTCCAATACTTTGCAGGTAAGTTCAACGTTAATTAGATGCACATATCTTACTGAAATAGTTATTTACACAGAACGCATAACTGTTTTGATAAAAAGAAAAAAAAATATTTCGTCGGATAATCAAACACCGTCAATTGAAATTTTCATGAAGAAACACAGTTAGGTTTCAATTGGACAGGAAGAACATTCCATGAATAGCAGATAGTCAATCCCAACTAATTTGGATCGATTGATTGATGGATTAGAATGTGTAAATAGAGAATTGGAAACTTACAAGCTGACGAGAACGTAAAGCAGACAGAGATTTGCGAGCTAAGAAGGCAGCCATTGGAGATGCAAATGGGCTTCTTCCTTGCGATCGGCAACAACTGAAAGGCGAGCTTATGGTTGTTAAAACGCTGCGTTTTACTCTGTATTGACACTGCTGTCATAAAAATTAGGGAAAATAACATAGATGGAGAAAAAGTGATATATCACATATGGTTTCTCAACTATGAATTTTTTTTTCAGAAATTAACTCAACTTTGATTTTTAACTCAAAAGTCACTCAGTTATGAATTTTTCTCTCAAAAGTCACTCATCTATGGATTTTTCTCTCAGAATGTCACTCAATTGTGAAAATTTTACTTACAAAATCACTTTATTTATTTAATTGATTTTTTCTTCATTAAAACTTGTTGATATGCAATTTTTATTTAAAACACAATTTTGAGAAATAAAAATATATTTATTTAAATTGTTTTAATGGCCCAACCCACTAAAGAATATTTATTTAAATCATTTGGCCTTATATTTGTGTAGTGATTAATGAACAGCGGAGTGTGTAGCTTTTAAATTTAGATATATATTAATTGTCCCAAGACTAACGTGATGTTGATTCTTAACAAAAAAAAACATAGGGGAAATTACATGGTTAAGCAAACATATATTAGTTAATTAGTCATTATAGCTATAGTTTTAGTTAATTACCACTCGCGATCAACATTCAGTGATAATTACGTATGCTGCGGTTTCGAGTTTATATAATTCGCACGTTTGTATAATTCGAAATTTGTATAACTTTTGTATAATGTAATTTTGTATAGTATAATTTGTATAACTGTTTAAAGTTCAGATGTTTGTGTTTGTATAAATTCGTTATTTCGAGTTTATACAAAAATAACTCAATTTTACAAACGTACCCGCGAATTATACAAGCTCACCCGCAAATTATACAAACCCGAGAATTATACAAACCCACAAATTATACAAATGAGACAGCTTAAACTGTAGCTACATCCCATAAATATGTAAATTATAGGTATAGAGCATAATTAAGTTTATTATATTGGCTATTTGCAAAAATTCCTCAAAAACATATTACAATAACTGGAATCAATTTGAAATGAGAAAAATCAACGGAATGCAGAGGGATTTAATTTCTTAAAATGGTTTAATTAAATGTATTTTTATTTCTTAAAATTTTGATTTTAAATAAAAATTGCATATCAACAAATTTTAATGAAGAAATCAATTAAATAAATAAAGTGACTTTCTGAGAGAAAAACTCTTAGTTGAGTGACTTTCGGGTTATAAACCAAAATTCAGTGACTTTTTGAGAGACAAGTTCATAGTTGAGTGACTTTTGAGTTAAAAATCAAAGTTGAGTGACTTTCTGAAAGAAAAGTTCATAGTTGAGTGACCATCTGTGATATTATCTCGAGAAAAAGTCCAAAATAGTGTTTTATCTTTTGGTTAAGACTTAAAGTCATCCTTGAGTTTTCACATGGAGCAGTAATAGTCCAACATGTTTGTAATATTAATGCATTTTTGATCCTCTACCAAAGTATTGCTTATTTTTTAACATTGATTTTGTCCAAATTTTTATGTATGGAATGTTTAATCGTCTTTTTTATATATTTAATAGAAATAATAACTTCGTGTGAGAAAAGGTGAAAAGAAGAGCACCTTGTTCTATTCGATAGAAATATTATTGCAATTTAAAAAATAGGCAAAAATTTGGAGAGGACCAAAGGTGCGCCAATATTGCAAACATGAAGGACTATTACTGCTCCATGTGAAAATTTAAGGGGGGCCATCTAGGGTAAAGCCCCCTTGCATTTTACCTAAGCTCCAACTCAAGATCCGATCAAGGGAGGTGCAACCATCTACTACACCACATCTTTTTGTAGTACAATTTTTGTACTTTATCGGATGCTAAAATTGACTATACATATTGTTTTATTTTTTATAGCTTTTGGTCAATTATCTTCTTTTTCATTATTCTTTTCCTTAAATATTTAAGCTATTAATTATTGTGATTTATAGTCTTTTTACGTCAAAATATTTTTCTTGCATATTTATTAGTCTATTTAAAAAACAATGTATCTTTCTTTTTTTAATAATTCTTTAATTTTAACTTTTCAACTAACATTTTTAAAACCACAAAGTTAAATAGTAGCATTTTGTTATATTCTACGTATTTTCAATGTAAAATTATAAAATTCAAAAAAATAAATTGTTTTCCTTATGAATTTAAAACTGGACAAACAAAGATAAATAAGTTTTAGATTAACAAATAACATACAAGATGGTCCCATGGTCTAGTGGTTAGGACATTGGACTCTGAATCCAGTAACCCGAGTTCAAGTCTCGGTGGGACCTTTACATTTTTGGCATTTGTTTTCTTTCCTTTCACGTGCCATTTTAGTTTGTTATTGTCAAAAATGTCTAATATTTTAAAACAAATACAGTAAACTTCCAACTAGCTAGCTTAGAGCTTTTTTTAGTTTGTTATTGTCAAAAATGTCTAATATTTTAAAACAAATACAGTAAACTTCCAACTAGCTAGCTTAGAGCTTTTGAAAGACCCTTAGCTTGAACAAGCAATAAAAAAGAGACAATAACAATAATCAAAATCAACATCAAAATGTTAAGATATTGAGGCGAAACAACAAGCAGTGTTAGAAATCCAATAAGGGGAAAAAAGAATAATACCAAACTTAAAGGAAAGGAAATGAAAATACACTTGACTGCTAACTTTCTACCATAATCAGATAATCCTTGTCCTACACACCTCTCTATCAAAGGTGCTAAATTGCATCATATCCTGCCTAATTGTCTCATCCCAATACTTCTTACGCCTATCCTACATGATCACAAAATGTTTCGTACACCAAACTTCCTTTTTACTTTGCTTTAAAAGTCTGAAGGCTTGAAGTAAAATTTGAAGATTAGAATAGTTCTTAATAGAGCTTAACAAAGGGCAATAAAAGTAAATAATATACTGTAGCCATAAGTTACAAAATTGGCACAAGAGAATAAGGGTAAGTCTTTGATTTTAATTGTATAGTATGTCAAATTCATTCACAGATTGAAAAAAACAACAAAATCTATCTTTCCTATCACTTCTCCATTTATAATTTACATTTCATGGAGTGACTTGCAAAAGAGAAGAACAATTACAGAAAAGAATGAGCCCAAATAGAAACTATCAAAACAACTGAGCAAAATGAAGTAACACTCTGCTAAATCCTGCTGTATCAAACTGTACCTAAAAAACCTTCACAGCCAAAGCCATACACAATTGATGCTTTATTTGAAATTTGAATAGAGCATGGTAACCTGGAGTAACCCAAGGGTCCAGAATGTGAGGAGAATGTACAGGGTACCAACCAACAGGCTAGGCAACCAAAGAATCAAGAACGATAACCTTCTATTCATCACGCGTTCTCTCTGCATCCTGCAAGTCCAATGGTTCAGGAAATATCTCCTTTGAGTGTCGTCCAGTTGAGAAAGGACCCCCTTCTGCAACTTGACCACTTCCCTGAGACCGCGTAATTGCTGACTTCTTAAAACTACTTGCACATTCCACCTTATTAGCTGGTACAGCTACTATATCCGAGAAGCTGTGACGCCAGCTCCCAAATAGAGTAGCATTCCATGACCCTCTGGACGAAGTTGCTCTAAGTTGTTCGGAGATAGCGTGTTCTTCCCTAACTACCTTCAATGGGTTTTCCAAAGCTTTGAGGATATACCTCATTAATGGCCTCCTTGAAGGCTTGGGATTGAGACAAGATCTGGCAACAATAGCCATGGCCCATACTTCCTTTAATAAATCGTCATCTACGATTAGGGAAGGATCTACTATGTTTGTTACAAGTTCCTTATCATCCATACTAATGCAAGGCAGTGATTTGTCCAACCAATCCTTCATGGTAGCATCACTAGATGCACTGATACCCAACTTGCCAGTTACCAGCTCAAGCAAAACCTTTCCAAAACAATAAACATCGTATGCACAAGTGGCATTAGGCATACCTGTCCATCAGAAAAGAAGATTAGAAAGTCAAATTTCATCATTTTAAGCAGTAGGCTATTACGGAAAAGCAGGACTTAAATAAATGTTAAAATATCGAGTAAACTTTATTCATCATAATTGAATTAAACAAGAGGCAAGTACCTGATGCGCCTTGTTCCGATGTTCTGCGTAGTAGGAAGAAAAGACTATATCAATAAGTAGTTCCAGTTGAGAGGTAATAACATAGTTACTTGTTATTATTAAATGAGCTAGATATCATGCAGGAAAAAGATGATCACAACCACTCATAATATCTAAAACACATACAAGAATCAAGAAAAATGTAACCATTTTTGTATTTCTGCAGAGAGAGAAAAATGTTTCCTGTGGGGAGAATGAAGGCTATAAATGAAACTAGGTAGAGTAGAAAGAAGATTAGAGAAAAGAGCCACTTACTGTGCCTCAATCCCAAATATAAATATTGTCATACGAAATAAAATAAAAAGAAAAGCAACAACTACTCACTGTGGCAGCCGCAGCATCCTGGAAATCTTGTTTTGATGGGTGTCTCCTTCTTGTGCACAGACCTCACTCAAACTCCCTAACCGTACTTCAAATTTGTCATCAAGAAGTATGCTGCTTGCTTGGACATCTCTGTAAATATAGCAAGACAAGGTTCAAGGTGATTCACCATAGTATCCCAAGGCATAAATTATATAACCGAGATTATGAGAATTTTCATCTGCAATGCAGCAGAAAGACAATGTAACCATTAAGAATAGTATAAAACCCATCTTTTACAGTTCACTGATATAGCTCGGGTAAAGTGCAGAAACTTGTGCAATTGGTTTCTCCTTTTCATGCACTACCCTAAGCATGGTCTATTATGCAGGCATTTGGAAAGTTCCAGCTTAGACCATCTTTTGTCTACCACGTGATATGGTGGAAAGGAAACAGAGAGAAGATAAGAATATAATTATTTATGCATGTTGGCTTAAGAAATTCTAGATGCCACATAAAACAAATACTACCTAACTGAAAAAATGTGGTGAACAGCTTGTGGAAAGTGAAGGAGTAACCTATAGCGAAATAGAGTACATTCATGATTAAAATTGGAAGGAAAAAATGGACACAAATCGTGATGATATCTAAACCCTGTTTTGTAAGTATAGTAAATATTCAAACTAACTTAAGAAAAAGTTCGATGGGTTTATTAAAGTACAAAGGAAACCAGGAAATAAATTTGCAAGTCACGGTTTTACCAGCTCAATCAATCTGTAAATAGTTTATCACGAGTGTGTCAAGGAGCTATGCTGATGTTTTATATAAAAAATTCAGTCAAAGTGCTATCCTATTAGAGATCCTTTGATGAAAAAATAAATAAAAGGTCACTTCTACGTTATGAGATTTCCAAATGACCTACCCTAACATATTTACCAGCTAGTACTCAACTAAACAAGTTTAACGATCTCATAAAATCTCAGTATCAAAAGCGGCACCCATGTCAAATACAAGAAGACCTGGATGTTAGTAAGTCTTCAAAAAATTAATAAGCAAAGCTACCTCAATTTGCCGTAGTTTCAGAAATAAATTTTAATATGCTAGAGCAGTAGGAAATCTAGTAAGAGTGAACCTTAAGCCATGTCTCTAGATATGGAATCTAGAAGAAACCAGAACTTGCTAATTGGAAATAGCCATGCATGCAACTAGAGAGCATAGCTAGTAAAAGTGTATATAACCACGCCCCCTAATTGGCCAAATCGTATTGTTATGGAAAATTTGTAATTTATTGCATGTGAATAACACAGAGAACACATAATGAAGAACACAACAAGGATGAAGTCTTGTCTATTCCTTTTCTTTGT
This sequence comes from Solanum appendiculatum, assembly GCA_018342035.1. Classification (NCBI taxonomy): domain Eukaryota; kingdom Viridiplantae; phylum Streptophyta; class Magnoliopsida; order Solanales; family Solanaceae; genus Solanum; species Solanum appendiculatum. Next base: position 759,330 of record JAGDQO010000428.1, read on the forward strand.
CTTTGTAAAATTTCATGAAGCTAATTGTCGCAGCTGTCATCTGATATTTTGCTATTTATCTACGTACTGGATCAATTTCAAACAACCAGACATGTTATTAAATCCACAAAGTTGAATAGCACCTTTAAGGCATAGAGGTTATGGAGCATTGAGTTATCATTCTCTACAAGCTTCTGCTGAAACAGTATGAGAAAATTAAATAGAAATCTTTTCTAAAAAGGACATTTCCGGAGAAGGGTTAACATTTTGGATTGTGATCCAAGTTGTTCAGGAAAGATGGCAGCGATAGGAGTTTTGTCAACATTTAGACTGAGTTGCCAATAAGAGCTTTTTGCCATTAGTTACCTAATTCATTGAAGTAGGTTTCACTCAGAAAACTCTCCTAGTACGTCTGGTGTAATTAGCCCAAGATTGTGAAGTAATACACAAAAATGACCAAAAGAGCAAAGGACTTATTCAATTCACCCTTACTCTTGTAAGTTGTAACAGGGATATCTCAAGACAAAGTTTGGTTTCAAGTACCAAGACAGCACATGTTCCATATTTTCTGTAAATAGTTTATGATGGGATTCACCCAATTCATGTGTCCTAGCAAGCTTTTAGATCACTGATAAGAACAGTTTTGGATTGTATATAATTGCTAAAAACCAGCTTCGGTTTGTATCATGTGGCCACTTTTCTCCAAAAAAAGAACACCTCAGAGTATATTTAATTGCAAAACCATCCAGCTCTAGCTTATATCTTTCACTGGCTCTTATGGTATTGACCTAATTGGCACTGATAGACAGTTGAAATTCAAGAAGTACAAAATGGTGCCAGCATTAACTTGGCCAAATTATCTGTAAGAAAAGGCTTTTTCAGTGACACCAATTAGTATGGAGGAAACTTACACACTTCATCTTTCACGAATAATGGAAGTTTTTAATCTTCTGAATATCACGTATTAATAAAACAGGCCTATCATTTATCACACTAATTCACCAAAAATCTACAACCAAAGAAACACATGTAGAAGAATATGCAACTACTCTTCCGAGATTCATGATCAAGTGTCCCATCACAATGATAACTTAAGGTTCAGATAGTCAGTATAAAGAAAATAGATTTGGTCTGTAACTGCAATTTAAAAGTTGTCAGATTAAGCGTGATACGAGGAAGTAAGAATAATGCATCATAACAAGCTCTAAAATACCTGTGGACAAGAGGTGGATTACATTCATGATGCAGATAAGACAAACCCTCAGCAACTCCGATAGAGATTTTCAGTCTCGTTATCCAATCAAGTGACTGCAAACTATCATCATCTGCATTGTTTTTTCGTAACAAAGAACTAGAGAGATCTCCATTTGGCATATATTTATATACCAGAAACTTTTCATTTTCCCTCTCCAAACAATGTCCCAGAAGAGTGACAACTCTAGAATGAGAAACTTTGCTGAAGAAGTCCAATTCTAACAAGTATGCTTCCTTTTTAACTGAGCTGGAATCAATTCTTTTAACTACTACATGAATCCCACCTTCCAGGATTCCACGGAAAATATCACCTGAATGTCCATGCTTAATAAGATTTGCATCACTGAAATGACCAGATGTTTGAAGGATCTGCTGGTAGTTAAATGCTACTCCTAAACTTGAATATTTCAATGATGGTCCTGGAGGTGGGGGAGGACTTGCACTAGTAGGAACAGGCTCTACACCAGTGACCCTTTGATTCATCGCGCCCCTCTTGCAGCAACAAATCAGCAGCACTACAAAGATTATCACAGTAGCAATAAATCCGACAACCCCTAGAACAGCAGCCGATATGATCACATTTTTGTGACTCTTATTTTCAGATTTAGGAGCCAGAAGCTCAATGGCATTAGGCATTCCGAAATTGTCAAATATCAAGCCCCGCTCATCATAGAAAGATGCACATTCTCTTGTATCCCTTTGACTTTCCAATCTTTGTAGGCAATTTCTATTAAGGGACACATTGCTTTGCCAGTCCTGAGGAACTTTGCCTTGGAAATAGTTGTCTGATAGATCAAGAAAACTGAAACTCCGAATTACAACCGGAAGATTCCCATACAACATATTACGAGAAAGATTCAACAATTTCAACTGAGATAAAGTCCCAATTACAGGAGGAATAGCCCCAGACAAAAAATTTGAAGACATATCAAGCAAAGTAAGGTTCCCAAGAGACCCAAATGATGCAGGAATTGACCCACCAAGTGCATTGTGTGAAATATCAAGAACTGAAAGACTTAACAATTGACTCAAACTTGAAGGCAACATTCCACTAAGACCATTATTAGATATGTATAAAACAGCTAAACTTCTCAAATTGCCAATAGTTGAAGGAATAGCACCAGTTATTGAACAGAAGCTAAGATCAAGAACCTGTAGAGATGCAAGCCCAATGCCAAACCATTCAGGAATAGAACCCAGAAGTGCAAAATTCGATGCATTAAATGACTCCAACAGAGTCAAATTTTGAAGGGCATCAACCAAGAATTGAGGATTTTGATTCCCAGTTCGTGTTCGCTTAAAACCAGAAATGTTAATCCCAGTAACTCGACCAGTCTTGCAAGTAATACCTCTCCAGTTAGAACAAGGGGTACCCTTAATAGGCCACTCTCTGGCTCTTAATCCTAAAGAAGATCTCAATTGAAGCAAAGCCAATCTATCTTCTTGCTGCTGGAATGTAGAATGAAAAAGCAAGAAAAACAGGAAACAAAGGTAACCCAGTTGGTGCCTCATTCTTGGTGAACCTTCATTGAAAGTTGAAGGTTTGGGGTATACAAATTTATGAATACAAGTGAGGCATAACCCCACTGCTTATCGTTCAGCGTTATACTGAATCAGAAGGTTTGGGGTTTGATTCTTGGTCTTGAGAAGTATACAAGTGTAAGCTCCCACTTCTATGGAGCTTGGATAAAAACAGAGGCCGTCAAAGAGAACAAATACAGCGTTAGCTTTATATTTCTGCCGCCGGACGGTGGCCTGAAAATGTCATTTGCTTCGAGAAATAACGGATAACTAATTCTAGAATTAATTAATGTTATGATGAGTTTATTTCGTATTTAATTGAGATAAAATTATTGTAAAACTTATCCCAATACTATAATTTATAATGTTATTTTTATCTAATATTAAAGTTGAAATAATAATCTTAAAATAATTAATTTTGATATAATTTTTACATATGCATATATTAAATTTTGTGTCAAAAGTTGTGAATTCAAATGAAAATTTTTACGCCAAAAATTATGAATTTAAATGAATTAGTAAACGATAGTTAAAGAGCTATATCCGCCTCTACATACTTAAGTGGGCAACTAAAGAATTATGTAATCCAAACCTCCTTCTAATATCAATTTGTTCATGACATTTCCTTTTCCTACCAATAAATTCTAACAACTCAGACCTCTTCTTTGTTTTGTGGAAAATAGGAAAGACTTTTGGTGAGATCTGTATTTTTGAGTACTTTTTAGATGTAGAATAAAACTATAATTAACCATTAAATGAATGAGTATGTTTTTGTAGCTTTTCTTCTACTATAGTTGTGACCTATTATTAATGAATTATAGTACTGTGTTGTATCTCAGAATTTGAGCAGTTTATGAGGTTTGAATTAATGCACTCTTTCACATTTTTTAGTTGATGGACGTCTTGAAAATACAACGTATATATATCTATAATAATGTAAGTAAGTAGAGTAAACTTATTCATTAAAAAGATGAGACTATTAAGTATGAATAATGTAGCATCTTTGGTTAAAAATCAAGTTAGTCTAGGATTATAATCCAAAGACATTCTCATACCCTCCATTTGTTCAAGCATTTGATAGACATAGCAAGTACCACGTGGAATTAATCAAATTGCTTAAAATGACTTGAATATAATAAATAGATAATCTCATAATTTTAATATAAACTTTATCAAATTTAGGTGTAATACACAAAGCTAAAAATTTAATCTAACAGCCTTCACTACATAAATGTAATGACAAAATCACTTTCAGTAGCCTCTTTGTCCCACATCGGGTATTCAAAAGGACACATAGTAGTTTAAAATTTAAAGCAAAAGTGCAGTTGCCATAGGGGTGTGGAGCTGAGAATTGTTCACGATTCGATACTAAACCCTAAACCGGTTCTGTAATCAGATGATTAGATTAAAGGGGGTGGTTTGCCCGGTGTTTTCCCCCAGTTGTGCCAAACAAAAGAAACACTGATGCCTACGCGTGTCAGTTCTCGGAGTTGAATTATCTCCAGGCAGGTTTGAAGGTAGTGGCCACAGACACGAACATGTATTGTGGGTCACTTTGTTCCTCGCTTGCCAGCACCCCCACCTTTTTATTTTTTATTGTTTGGTTTGGTCTAGACCAGTAAGAGCTCTTGCTGGAATAACCAGTGCTAGTTACTTGACTGTTGGAGGAGAAACCACTGTTAGAAATGTTCACGTAGAAGCTCCTCTTTCAAACCTTTCTCTAGCCAAGAATCCCATTATTGATCGAATCGGGGCGGATCCAATTCATTGGCAAATGAAAAATCTACAAGTGGATATAAAGGCATTGTAGGAGGATGACAATTTTGGATAGGATATATAGTAGTTCAAAGGGAGTTAGGTACAGGCTCTTTTTCCCAGGAGCGGAAGGAGGGACTTGAACCCTCAACCTCAGCCTTGGCAAGGCTATGCTCTACCATTAAGCTCGAGAGGGATAAAACATTTAGCTTTAGCAAGTACTACTACTCCTATGTTTTCGGATAGTATAACCGATTATATGATGTTCTTTTCGCTCTTGCCGAAGGCGAGGGTTTCCAGCAGGCCCCCTTCTCTAGCTTTCCCTTTAAGTGACAAGGGGGGTGAGGTCATCGATAAGCCTCTCCTTATTCATTCTATAGGGCGGGACTGCGGACCAACAATCCAGCAAAAGGGCTTCATGTATTAAAATCCCCTTGCAAGGGTCAAAAATACCTATCAACTTTCATTTATTATTTTATCCTTATCGTTAATAATGAGCTATTTATATCCTCGAGCTATTTATACCCTCGCTGTCTACAAACTTGTCACCCGTATTCCTTATTTAGATGAAAAATCCCTTGTGTAGGAACTAAGTTATGCCTTGTGGCTTCTATAGAAATAATTAAGTTAGCGCCATAACTTGTGTTATATTATGATATGAAAATATAAATTTATGTCGAGCTTTTCAAAAAACAAATCTCATAGATTTACTTATGAAAATATACAACATAGCAAATATGTGGCCATGGATCATATAAACAAATACAGTATCAAGTGAAGGCCCAACTAGTCAGAGCACTTGAGTAACCTTAAAAAAATTGATTTGGGATCTTTTCACATTTTTAGCCTGCCAATAATAAACAATTTGCCCGTTTAGCCTGTGATAACAAGATTATACACAATTTACACCATGATCACACCAAATCGATGGTTACACAAAATGAGACTTTACCTAACAATGAATTTAAACGATACAGTATAGTAACAATCAAAACAAACATTATATTTAAATTAACAATATAACGAATAGCATCCATCCAAACTAGGATAAAATGTTACATACTATATAACATATCACAAGAATTCTTTCCCATTGCCATTCTTTAATCTTTTGACAAATAGTTGAAACTATTATTAAAAAGATTCAAGTATTGTAAATGAGGTAATGTCACAACGCCAGGAGGAATAGGCCCCGTCAAATAATTTGAAGACATATCAAGCATAATAAGGTTCTCTAGGGACCCAAATGACGCAGGGATCGATTATGTGAAAGATCAAGTACAACAAGATTCGATAATTGGCCCAAACTCATTGGCAATGGGCTAGTAATACCATTATGGGAAAATTATATAACTAAGCTAACATTAAGTAGTTAATTATGCTACATGACTATAGTTTTAGTTAATTATAGAAAATGGATATTGTTTTTTAAAAAATGGTTTTGTGGGGTCCATCTATTTGTATGGGATTGTGTAAAATCTCATTATCCCTTTTATACAAAGCTGTTCATTACCTCTCTCTAACCCACTCACTATTTTTCTCCTTAATCAGGTCATTACCCCATAAATCTCTCAATTGATTCAAAAATCAAATTTTGAAAATTTTGAATCAACCTCCTAATCGTTCAAAATCAATCCAGGTAATCTCCTTTTTTTCTTTTTTTCTTTTTTTTAACTTCCATCATTTTTTCAATTTTTTTATTTGTGTAACTTTTCAGTTTTCCCCAATTTTTTCATCGTTTCACAGCCAAAATCTCGAATCCGTTAGATTCCATCGTTCTAATCATGGAGGAACAATCTTCATCGTTCTAAACATGGAAGAACAATCTCCATCGTTCTAATCATGGAGGAACAATCTCCATCTTTTTCATTGGAATTAACTCAAGATTTTGAAGGAATTGCAAGTTCCATTGCCAAATCTAAAGTTATTGATTCAAATATATATAGGAGAGAAGGATACCAGACTTAAGTTTCGCAATGACCTCATCCGGATGCAACAAATCTGTGTTAAAAGCTCCAAAGAAAAAAAAAGAGGGAAAAATAGTTAATGATTCTGCCTTGATGATTCTTGGAAAAAAATACAAGAAACATCTACTAGAAGCAAAAGATTTTGAGGTATAATCATGCTTTAGTTTTTCTCGATTTGTATATGTATGATTTAAGTTGTATATGAGATAATAAATTGATTGTACTTTTAGTTAATTGTATATGCTACATAATTAATAACAAAACGAGAGGATGAAGACGTTGAGGTATTTTTATTTTTTCCTTTTACATTATTTGTATATGTATATTTAAGTTCAATAGGTTGTTTGTATATAAGCATTTAATTGTATTGTATTATATGTCTTAGTTGTACATTTTACATAATATTAAGACACAAAATGTATAAATCAACAATTATACAAAATTAAATATAGAAATTATCTAACATACAAATCAATCCATGATATATACATATTGATGTAAGTCAAATACGAATATTATTCAAATATACATATTGATAAAAGTCAATACGAATATTATTCAAATATACATATTTGTTGTCTTAAAATATACAACAAATTATATACAAAGTATATAAAATACAATACGTTTAGAAACATATACAAATACATAAACACAAAAAACAAACTTAATCTGCAGATCTATACTAATTATATACATATACAATTACTACGTAGAAACCACTATGGATTTTCATCATAATCGTGAACTACTCATAATCGAACTATACAAATCAATCAACTACTTCATATACAATGTTAATATGCTTAAAATCAATATTTTGTTATTAATTCATAACTATACAATCCAAACTGATATAGTAAAATACAAGACGTTCAATTTTGAAATTGAAATTGATTTGGATATACACGATTAGGAGGGAGGATCTGAAATTTTTGAATTTTGAATTTTTATTTTGTTAAGAAATTTTACTTGAAGAAGATGACTTATTTGGTAAGGTATTCTAATTAGATTCAATAACCTTTAATTAAGGGATACTTTTCCATAATTATACCAGAAATTGCCACATATTTAGTTTACTAAATTTAAACACCATTTTGTATAATTAATTAAAAACAATCGAAATATACAAATGAGATTTGTTTTAGCTATTTAAACTATATCTATGTTGCGTAAATAGGCAAACTCTAGTTAAGGAAGCCTATTATGTTTCATACAGTAGCTATTTATGAAATTTTCCCCACCATTATTGGACAAGTACACAATAGTTAAATTACCCAAATTGCCAAGACTTGATGGAATAAGACCAGTAATTGAACAAAACCAAAGATCAAGAATTTGTAGAGAAGGTGCAACTCTAGATCCAAACCATAGAGGAATAGGACCCGGAAGTATGAAATTTGACGCGTTAAATCTCTCCAAAAATGTTATGTTTTCAAGGGCTTCGACGGAGAATTGAGGATTATCTTGACCAACATTGGTACGTCTGAAACCAGATATGTTGATTTCGGTGACTCGATCATTTTTGCAACGAATGCCTTTCCAATCTGTGCATGGATTAACCGTTCTAGTTCTAGGCCATTCATTCCTTCTTAATCCTAAAGTAAATCTCAATAGAAACAAAGCTTTTCTCTCCTCTCAAACTCAATGAAAATATAGAATCATATAATAAGAAAAGCACAAAACAAAGAAAACTCAATTGGTGCCTCATTGAACTTTGAAAATTCTGATCTTTTTACGTACTAATATAAGGTATGACTAGTGGATTGTCAAAATCCGTTTTAATGCTACACATGCAAATTTAGTAGTATAACTATTTGCTAACCTTGTAAATAAAATAATTAATTATATTACCATATTAGTTGAATTTACAACTTTCAATTTCATCCATATTCATAAAAGGGAAAAAATTAGACAAATGGTCCAATGAACCAAAATTTCTGATCCAAAATAATATAATTATTATGTATTATCCAAAATAGTCATTCGGCCCACATTGTTGCAGATAAAGTGCATTTTTATTGGGGAATTTTTTTCAAAATAGCAATATTTTAACATCTAATAGGACCCCTTGTCAACACTTTTAATATCTATTTAAAATGTCATTATTTTAGTTTGTTATAAGGCTGACTTTTGTATTTATTTAATTTGAAAGAATACAAATCTTTAACACCAGAATGGAGAAAATCATGGGAGAAAATAATTCAAAAAGGGTAAAAATCACTTAAATCTCTAATGAGTTACAATTGAAAAAATTCGAAGTGCCCTCTCTCTCTTATTCTTTCAAACACCTTTCACCATTGTTCTGCATATTTCCTATCCATTTTCGAATAACTCCATTGAAATTGAAGTTGAGTTTTCATTGATTTGTGTCACTTTTCGTTGGATAAGCAAATTCTGAATTACTCAGTGGTATTTCAAATTGAATTCCATCGATTTGTTTAAAAGTTCAAGATTATCAGAGAAGACCAAAAAACGGCCAAGTATTTTTTATTTGTCAATTATTGTTTTTTTAATGAAAGTAGTAGGATTTGTGTATGTATTTGACGTTTTTGTATCTTAGTTTGTTTTTAATACAAAATAAGTATGATTACGAAATTTTAATATAAAGATACTTTCGTGGACGAAATGTATTTGTGTTTGGCTGTTTCTACTTTAGTTTTGTATTTATATTTGAGTTCATATTCATTAAAAGAATTGATATGAATAAATGGTCAAGCTATTATTTTGTAGCTGGTTGTTTTGAATACGAAAAAATAAAATACAAAATCTATTTTACTGATGCAATTAGGATGAATACCTATATAATGAATACATAAATAAATTATAGCTTGGTTATTTAGAAATGAGAGTGAATACGATATAAAATATGTTTTAATTTTGTATCCATTAAAGGAATTGATATGAATAAATGGTCATGCTATTATTTTGTAGCTGGTTGTTTGAATACGATAAAATAAAATACAAAATCTGTTTTACCGATGCAATTAGGATGAATACCTATATAATGAATACATAAATAAACTATAGCTTGGTTATTTAGAATTGAGAGTGAATACGATATAAATATAAATACAAAATCTGTTTTAATTTTGTATCCATTAAAGGAATTGGTATGAATGAATGGTCATGCTATTATTTTGTAGCTGGTTATTTTGAATACGACAAAATAAAATACAAAATCTGTTTTATAGATGCAATTAAGATGAATGCCTATATAATGAATACATAAATAAACTATAGTTTGGTTATTTAGAAGCGAGAGTGAATACGATTTAAAATATAAATACAAAATCTGTTTTGATTTTGTATCTATTAAAGGAATTGGTATGAATGAATGGTCATGTTATTATTTTGTAGTTGGTTGTTTTGAATACGACAAAATAAAATACAAAATTTATTTTACTGATGCAATTAGGATGAATACCTATATAATGAATACATATATAAAATCAACATATAATATCAAAAATTTTGATATATGAACATATATAAAACCAAATTATGATATATGAACATACATAAAATCAAACAATATATGATATATGAATGTTAATGTATATTTTTTCAATATAAAAACAAATCACAAAAAAATTCAACTATCGCGAGAAATTAGAAAAAAATCAATAAAGCGAAATCTGAAAAGATACTTTATGGCAATATATTTACCCGTATCAGTGGGCCAAAATCTTTCACGAATGACTTAAGAAATTTCTTTAAGAAATGGATTAATTTCGAAGAAATATCTTTAAAAAGTATAGAAGATAATAATGGTGGAAACCGTAGAGAGAGAGAGAGAGAGTAGAGAGATTTGGGGTAAAACCTAGAGAGAGAATATTGGAATGTGGGGTCTTTTTTTTATTTTTAACCGGTAGTGGAATGAAAATAGGTAAATGTGGGCCTGATTTGAGAAATAAAAGGATAGTAAATTAATTATATTAGGATACATTATATTTGCTAAAATAATGACATGATGATATTTTTAATAATTATTTTAAAGTAAAGATATTTTAGCTAAGTATATTAGGAATTATGACTAGTTTACTAATTTTCCCTTTTTATTCGCACCCTTGGGACTTCGAACCACAACATAGAGAAAAAAACAATTTAACTTTTTTGGGTGCTTTCCAGAATTTAAATTTTTAATTACAACAACAATTTCTCGCCTCTTTCGCCATTGAAGAGATTCAAAACTCAAATTTTAAAATTTGACCAGTCACAAACATAAATTATTTTGAGCGAACAATATATTAGAAGACTTGAGACATCAAGAAGAGCTCAAATCTAAAATTTAGGACTATTAAGAGGAGAGTTGAATTAACCAGGATTTTAAAAAAATCTACTCGTTGAGAAAGATGAGCTTCCACAATGTATAAGTATTATATATTTGTATAAGCTGTGTATATGGATAAATATACATTTTGATACATAATTATACATTATTTATACATAATTATACACCATTTACAAAATGTCGATACATTACATATACATACAAACATTTTAGTTGATTAATTTTTCCGCCTGTACAATTATGTAAGGATTCCTTTATAAAATCAACTAATTTAATTTATATTTTAATGAGTTGAGTCACTTATATTTAAGATGGATAAATATGGACTTCAATTTAATTTTAACCCATAAAAATATGAATAAATATGGATAAAATATGAATATAGAAAGTCAACTCAATGTGTTGCATGTCATCATTCATTTATATTTTATGAAATTGTTGGAAAATATTCACTAAATAACATTAACTAGCGGACCAATAGGGAGCAGAATAAGGTAGCAGTTGTGCTAGCTAAAGAGGGAGCGAACAAGGGGAACCACGATGCTCCTACTTTTTGGAAAGTTCCAACTGTATGTGCTAGACAAGCTCTACTACCATTGCATAAAGAGAAAAATGACAAAATGGTTCCTTTTATTTGGAATCGATTCAAATATTTTTTGAAATTTATTAATGAGCAATTTTTGTCTAAAAGAGAACATATTTTATTTGTTAGATTTTAGAAAAATTGTGAGAAACTGTGTTAACAACACACCTGGACTGATGATATTTTGTAACTAATTGATTGAACAGCTGATGGTAGGCCATCTAAATATGTCTAATTAATTTAAGATTAAATATATTGAGTCATTTATTTGACAAATAGTTAGATTCATATGTTAATTATGTCTCACTCAATTTGGGACATGATATGCTCTAACTTAATTGTGTTATTGTTTATTCATGTACGTGATTACACTAAAGCAGTAAGTATATATAAATAGTTATCATTTATAGATATATATTTATTATTAAAAGGAAAGCATATCAAATGCATCCTTACATGTCCAGAAACATCGATTCACACTAAAATTAATTAGGTGATCTGCCACTCTCCTATTATACTTTGTGAAACTAATACTACCCTAACAACGATATCACCAGCTGCATAATCGAGAATGTTCTACATTTGTCTTCTTGTCATTATTATGTCACTGCCACCTCAGTACAATATCATATTTTTTAAAAAAAATTTCTTATCTAAGTGTCTTTTGTTTAGATAACATCCTTGTTGATGCACTATTTACTATCTTAGTCTCCTTGTTTGTCTTTATTTCTTTAGTCGGGAGTTTTCAAAAGTTCAATATTATTCTTTGATATATAGCGGTTTTATATTTATATCGGATAGTATTAATGAAATTGTACACGACATATATGAAAAGATATAATTCATTTGAAAATCATTATTATTATGAAATGTTTCATGTATGATTTCATATTTAAAAGGGTAATATAAATTGATTTAAAAATATATATGATTTTTAATTGGCTTCTATAATTATTATGATTTTCATGTTTTAATTGGCTTCTACAATTATTATGATTTTCATGTATATAGTCAGGTGCATCATATGATCTTGATTCACTCGAATCAAATAATGTATAGGATACTATTATGTAAAATTAGGACATAACACAATATCCTGAAACTTTGAACACAATATGCACTAAATTTTTAAGCACAAAAGACGTTGAGAATATGAATTATGTCTTGGGCCTGTTTGGCCAAAGATTTTGAGAGTATATTTGAAAATTTTTTTAAAAAAAATCTATTTAGTCATAGAATTATCTAATTTTTGAGATATTTTAAAAATTAAATCTTCAAATTTCAAAATCTGCTCGAAACTTGTTTTTGGGTCAAGGTATAACGGTTGATTTCTTTTTAAATTTTAATACTTACATCAAATTTTAATTTTATATTTAATTTTTTTTATCTATTTATTTAACCCCAACTTTCGCAATATATTTTCGCAATATATTTATTTGTATGATGAAAAAAGTCAAGTTCAATGGATTAACAACTTATCAAAATATTGAGTTAACCTTTATTTGTATTTGGTTATATTGTACTCTAATGTGTTAAACGTTTATGCTAATCATTTGGGTGTTCTTTATTATGATGTAGATATGATTGTAATTTGCATAATGACTTTCTATATGTTATATAACTTTCTTTTTTGATGAATGAGTTTTCAGGAAAATTTAGATTAAAATTTGCTATCTATGATGAATGTTCAGTTTTAAATTTTTAAAAATTGCTAAGTTTTTTTATCTTTTGTGTTGTATACCTTTCTCATTCGTATTCTTTCCATGTACTTATGTTCTTTCAAGATAAAACGTTGATCAGTGAATCAACTTTTCAAAAGTTTTGGCATAAGAATGTTGAGGAGTCAATACGTCAGGGTAGCACGAAACCATTATGTTACTTTCTTTTCAAAAATTTTGGCATAAGAATGTTGAGGAGTCAATACGTCAGGGTAGCACGAAACCATTATGTTACTTTGTCTTCTTGGTCATCTGATTAAAAAATATATGCACATTGTAAAGAGATTATTAGTAAACTTTTGAAAAGATTGTAATATTAAAGAAATATCTATCATTGTTAAGTATTATTTATTTTTTTGTATGATGAATCTTCATAATCAATTATAATGAATTATAATAGCTAGTAATTGTGTTATAATTAGCAATTCTTTTTAAAATATTATGTCATAATAATAGGATAATGTATTATCTAATTTATTATAAAAATAATTTTTTATGTTAAATTTATTTGCATATAAAATTATGATTTATGATAATGATAATAAATGTCATAAGTGAAAGTTCTGAATAATTCAAAATTAGCAGGTATGTTTATTTGGTATGATTGGATTTTTTTTTATAGTTTGTAAAATTTATAAGTATAAGTCATGTTACATATTATAAAAAAATGAAATATGTTTTGAAAATTTTGGCCTTACACTTTTTGATACTTCCAATCCAAACTTCGACTAAATCTATTTTTTCAAAAATATTTTAAAATCTAAAGGCACACCCTAACTTAATACCTCTAGAATAAGGATTTGAGCATTAATTAGCCCCAATGTTGGTGTCATGAAGATGTAAGATTACATGTGGTTTATTTTAAAGTGTTGTATTTTTATGTGAGAAATGTAGTAAATATTAAATGTAACTTATTTTATTGGAATATGTCATAAGTATCTCTCTAGATTGTGATCGAAATTCCAGACACACAACTTAACTAAATTAAAGTCATATTACCCCTCTTTCCTCTCTGAATTCATTTCTTTTTTGTAATTTTATATACCTTTTGGTTTACGTGGCACACTCCGTGACTCCATGTAGTTGAGGCGCGTGGGCGATATTTGGATGCTATGTAAGCTAAAAAGGTGTACAAAATTATTTTTAAAAAATAAAATTCGGGGATAATAGAACCTTAGTTTAGCTAAGATGTATCTCTGTGTTGATTTGACGAATCCCTTCAAATACTTTTGATGAAAACTACACACGAACCAGGTTCACACAAACAGGATCACATAAAGCAATATCAATAAGAGTCTCCTAACTCATGCAGAATTATGAGAACAACAACGAGTCCATACACCAAGCAGCAAATCACGATCACACAAGGAAAAGAAGAGTAAATCAAACGAGTTGTTTTCCTAGGCAAACACGGAAAGAAGAATAGAATAAAGACTATTAAGTCTCTAGGCAAACAAGGAAAACAAATCCTGTTTGGGCAAGGAATTAAGTTTGAATTTGTTTTCCAAGAGAAAATAAATAAAACTATTTTCTTTCCTTATAGGACTCTGCTAGGGTTTTATAAAACTCTATAAAAGGGGCAATTCTGAGACAGAAGAAGGTATCCGTAAATCTACAATCAAGAGAGAGTTTTCACAAGCAGAGGCCAATTCGAGTGTTCAAGAAAGTTGAAGAAAAGAAGTTCTAGAGTTAGGATTTCTTTTGTGTAGAATTGATTCAAGAAGTGGGTTTGGCTTCTTGGAGAGTTGGGAGAGTTGTAACAAGAAGTGGATTTGGCTTCTTGGAGAGTTGTGAGAGTAGATTCAAGAATTGGGTTTGGATTTTTGAAGGGTAGAGTCTTCGATTATAGCTAATCGATAAAGAGTAGAGTTTATAGTCAATTTGTTGATTATTGAGTTGTAATCTTGAATTGAGTAATAAAACAAAGGTGAAGTTTTTCCTTCCTTGAGAGAGGAAGGTCTTCACAATAAATTCTGTATTTTATTGTGTTGCAAGTTTAAGTAGGCAAGGCGTTCAAGGTTCTTGTACAACAGGGCAATGTTTCTTCAATTGGTATCAGAGCAGGCCTTTTCAGTAAAAGACTTATATCTTGAAAAGGATAAATGGCTGCACCACCCACACCACAAGAAAGAGCGTCCCAAACACATCCACCGCTTTTTAACGAAAAATACTATGAATGGTGGAAGAATCGCATGATGGATCATCTGATAGGAGAAAATCCAGATTTATGGGGAGTTATCTTGGATGGACTAACTATACCCATGAAGACTGCAGCCGATGGAATCACTAAGGTTCCTAAGGAGAGAAAATAGTGGGATGCAGCAGATAAACTTGCCATTCAGAACAATGCTAAAGCCAAAAAAAATTTGATATGTGGAATAGGTCCTGAAGAATATAATCGAATTTCCTCATGTCAAGATGCAAAGGCTATTTGGGAAACTTTGAAAACTGCTCATGAAGGAACAACTCAGGTAAATAAGTCAAAAATTGACAATCTTAACAGACAATATGCGTTGTTTCGAATGGCAGAAGGTGAAACAATTCAAGACATGCATACCAGGTTCACTGCAATCATCAATGAGATCTACTCATTGGGAGAAGTAATTCCTAGTGGAAAGGCAGTTCGAAAACTCTTTAAGTGTTCTTCCGTAGTCATGGGAAAGTAAGGTAGAAGCCATCACTGAAGCACGAGATCTAGACACTCTAGCTATGGATAAACTTATTGGAAACCTCATGACCTATGAATTCAAGAAAAATCAAGAAAAAAAATCGGAGGAAAAAGGAAAGAGAAGAACCTGGTTCTAAAAGCCACAACACCCGAAGACTTTGAGGATGAAAACATTGCACTAGTGACTAAAAGATTCTCTAGGATGCTGAAAAGGGGACAAACCTTTCAGAAAAGGAATTCTCAGAAAGCAACAGGCAACACAAAGGACCAGGTTTGCCACAAGTGTGGAAGTCCAGATCACTTCATTAAGTTCTGTCCACTGTGGGCTTTAGAATGTAAGATGAACGGATCAGAAAAGGGAAAGGAGATCAACAATGATAAGTTCATTCCCACAAAAAGAAGAATGACAAATCAAGAAGCAGATATCTCAATGAAGAAAGCTTTTGCGGCAATGGGTAATTTATCAGAAGAAGAGTCTGACGATGGAGAATACGAAAACCGGTCATTGCTAGCAATAGAACAAGCAGACAAATATGATTTTCTGGCACTGCTTGCCACAGTGGAATCTGATGAGGAAAGAAGCACCTGCAGAACTCATGAAACAATCCAGGCACTAATGGCTGGAACAGATTTTGAGGATGATGAAGAAGAGGACCAACACTACAAGGTGAGTTTTTCCGATATTAAAGAAAATCTTAGCACTTATTCTAAAAGGGAATTGGAATCTATACTGCACACTCTCATAGACGCATACCAGTCAACCAGCTCCGAGAAAGAGCTAATTATGGAAGACTACGCAACCTTGAGAGAAGAAAGTGAGAACCTTGAAAAAAAAATCTCTCTCTTCAAAACAAACTGAAGGAACTAAGCAATAATTTACACTCCATAACTAAAAGAAATGAAGATATTCAGAAAGAACTTAACAAGACTATAAAGGAGGCAGAGTACAATATGCGCTGGACCAGGTCCTGTATCCTACTCGATAACCTTCAAAAGGGTCAATCACCTGCTAAACATGGAATAAGATTCGATAAAAACTCTTCTCAAGCTAAGAATCCTAAAATAGATTGCTTATGCTCTCACTGTGGATTAACATGGCACAAAAGTTACTCATGCCATAAAAGGCTAATAGCTCATGAAAATAATCTGAATTTTCTTGAAAAAACATGTAAAGTAAAAATTACGAATCTGGCGCCTAAATCCAAACCCCTTCCAAGATGGGCTAAAAAGAACCTTATTCATTCGTTCTCTAACAAATAGGGACCCAAGTGGATCTGAGTGCCAAAAATTAACATTTGAATTTTTTTTAGGAAACAGCGGGAGGAAAATTGAAGCAATGGTACTTGACAGAGCATGCTCCACACACATGAGAGGTGACAAAAATAACTTCCTCTCACTGAACAAATTCAAATGAGGGAACGTAGCCTTTGGAAACGGAAAAAATGGAGAAATACAAGGAATCGGAAAAGTAGGCCCAGGTTATACTCAAGCAATAGATAATGAATACTATGTGAAGGGACTACAACACAATATGCTGAGCATATCCCAAATGTGCGACAAAGGAAACAACGTACTCTTTACCTCTGATGAATGTAGAGTAGTTAACTCAATCTCTGGAAAACTTGTTCTCGTTGGAAAAAGACACAAGAATATATACAAAACTGACATCATGAGTCCAGAAGAAAAATCTCTCAAATGTCTTAGTGTTGCAGCTCTCTTCTATGGCATAAAAGGATGGGACACATCAGCTTCTCAATAATAAACAAGCTCATCTCGAAAGACTTGATCTAAGGGCTACCATCAAGAACATTCAATGATGATCAAGTATGCGGAGCATGTGCCAGAAGAAAACATGTGAAATCCTCCTTCAAGCCAAAGGCAATGGTAAGTACAACAAAACCCCTTGAATTACTTCACATAGATCTATGTGGACCAATGAGTGTACAAAGTAGAGGGGGGAAAAGGTATATCTTTGTGATAGTGGATGACTACACCAGATTTACTTGGACCATATTCTTGCAACAAAAGATGAGACATATGACATGTTTGAAATTTTTGTGAAACTGGTCCAAAAGAAATTTAACAAAGAAATTACTAGCATTCGCTCAGACCATGGATTAGAGTTTGAAAATTCAAGGTTCCTGGAATTCTGTGCCAACAATGGTATTGATCACAACTTCTCAGCACCAAGAACACCGCAACAAATGGAGTAGTTGAACGAAAAAATAGAATGCTCGAAGATATCGCACGAACCATGCTAATATCGAGCAATCTCCCAAAATCGTGCTGGGCTGAGGCAGTGAATACTGCGTGCTATCTCATCAACAGATGCATGATCAGGTCAGTACTAAATAAAATTCCCTATGAATTGTTAAAAGACAGGAAACCAAATCTGGCACACCTCCGAGCGTTTTAATGCACATGTTATGTCCATAATAATAGAAAGGATACCCTGGGAAAGTTTGATGCCAAAAGCGATGATGAAATCTTTCTTGGGTACTCATCACAAAGCAAGGCCTACAAGGTGTTCAACAGAAGAACAAATCGAGTAGAGGAAAGCGTCCATGTCATCTTCGATGAAGGAGACAGTACAGCCAAGGAAAACATAAATGATGATCAACATGATATAGATATGAGAAGCCCACAACAACACGAGGAGATCAAGTCTGATGCTGACCATGAAAATGAACCATGTGCTGAGTCAACTAAAAAATCTTCTGAAGCAGAAGAGACAGCTGATGGGGAAATATCTATGAAACCAGGCCCTTCATCATCATCAGAAAATGCTTACTCCATTTAGCCAAGAAAGTGGAAAACACCAAAGCTCACATTCAGTACAAAACATCCTTACTCCTCTAGACTCAGGGATTCATACAAGATCTAAGATAAGGAACATGTGTGCATTCTCAGCCTATCTATCCCTGATTGAACCAAAGAACATTAAAGGAGCCCTTCTAGATCCAGATTGAGTCCTTGCCATGCATGAAGAGTTAAATCAATTTGAACGAAGCAAAGTCTGGAACCTGGTCCCTCGACCAGATGATAGAACAGTCATAGGCACAAGATGGGTTTTCAGGAACAAGATGGATGATCAAGGATAAGTCACTCGAAACAAGACCAGATTAGTAGTTCAAGGATACAATCAAGAAGAAGGAATAGACTATGATGAAACGTTTGCTCTTATAGTAAGAATGGAAGCTATTATGATGTTATTAGCCTTCGTTGCTCACATGGAATTTAAACTTTATTAGATGGACATCAAAAGTGCTTTCTTGAATGGGTTCATGAATGAAGCCAAGACAAATGATACCCCAATTGAAACAACAACCAAGTTGAATAAAGATGAACCAGGTGCTCCAGTGAATGACACAAAATATAGAGGAATGATTGGCTCCCTTCTATACTTAACGTCAAGCAGACCCGACATCGTATTCAGTGTTGGTCTATGTGCATGCTCTCAATCATGTCCTAAGGAATTTCACTTGAAGGCTGTGAAACGAATACTTCGATATCTTAAAGGAACTGTGAACATGGTACTCTGGTATCCAACAGGAGATTCATTCGATCTAGTTGGATTCGTTGATGCAGATTACGCTGGATACCTAGTAGATAGAAAAAGTACGTCTGGTATGGCTCACTTCTTAGGACCATGTGTCGTGTCATGGGCTACAAGGAAACAGAACTCAGTCGCTTTATCTACTGCTGAAGAAGAATATGTTGCTGCTGCCTCATATTGTGTACAACTCTTGTGGATCAAACAACAGCTTGAAGACTTTGGCATACGCATGAGTTGCATACCCATCAAATGTGACAACACGAGTGCTATGAATATGGCAAAGAATCTGGTACAACACAAGCAAACAAAGCACATCGATATACGCCATCATTTTCTCCGGGACAATGTAGAAAAGGGGCATATCATGATGACATTCTGCAAAACTGAGGATCAGGTTGCTGACATCTTCACAAAGCACTTGGAAGAGAGCAATTTCAACGGAATCGCTTAGCTCTTGGATTGGTGTATCAAGACCAAATGGCTAACGATATTACCCTAAGCTTCTTACTACTATGATATGAAAGTACTATCTCAGCAAGGACCAGGTTCTCCTCATAACAGGTATGCACTAATCCTCATTATACTCCGACAATGCATTACATGTCAATATATGATCTAATGTCTTAAAAAACATAAGAACCAGGTCACCCTAATCCCCATGTGACTACTATACAAAGCTATTATTTTCTACGCAGGAAAAATATATCAATGCAAAACTCCTCAACTTCTCAAAAACCCAAATTGTCTCTCACATTTCCCATCAAACTGACATAAATAATCATTACCTTTTTTCATAAAACCTCTACTCACCATCCCTAAAGAACACCCAAAATCTTCTCCCAAAATCTAGAAACGAACTCACAATGTTCAACCTAAACTTAGTGGATTACTCTGATGATGAGGAATCTTCCTCTCATGAAGAACCTATCATATCTGCACCACCACAGGGGGAAAACTCACAAACTCAGTCCCCATATCTGATTCAGTCTCCATCTTCCCCTCTCCGGTCACCGTCTCCGATCAGGCCACCGTCGCCTCTACCCCCATATGCCTCCAGAGAACCCTTCACACCATCTCCCTCTCTAGAAAATCCTGAAAACCCCATTCATCCATCTCTCCCAGCAGAAATTCCTAACCCTAACTCTTCAACAGAAACATCTCCACCACCAGTAGACCAAACTCCCACCACACCCACCTCCATACCAGCATTCACTATCGATCCTCCTGCTAAAGACATTGACGAGATACTTCTGAGCCAACTTCGACGCACAGGGCCAAGAAAACCCCGCAAGCACATTACTACCAATAAAGTCATCATACGCCCCCCGTTCACAAGGAGTGCCAGTCAAGCCCTAATCAATGAAGCCGCTGAAGCAAGCAAAAAACGTAGGCGTACTGGTAAGTCTCCCATGATTCCTCCCAAGTCCCCGGTAATACTTGACTCAGAGCCTGAGGAAGAACAAGATGAGTCTGCTAACTCTGATTCTGCTCTTCCCTCCAAGAAATTGAATAAAAATGAACTCAAATTCTTGCCTGTAGGGAAGGAACAGTATTTCAAAACAAAAGGGGTTTTAAAGGGACTAACTTTTCATCCTGAAATTCGTATTGTTCCTGTTGTTCAACAAATACTAGCATTATTGGACTTTCAGGGTTGGGGGAGTTTGTTTCTTGACACTAGGTTAGAAGTCTTTGAACCTGAGGTAATTGAGTTTTATGTGAACCTAAATGTGTTGGAGGATAATGTTGTAACTTCGTCTGTTAATGGGGTAGAACTGGTGTTTGATAAGGTCAGACTAGGCGAAATCCTCATGATTCCCACTGCTAGGTTAGCTGAGTACATCTGGCCTAAAGATGAAAACTGTTTGCTTACTTCTAAGTATTCACAGGGGAGGGGTGGTACTCGACCTCGTAAGGTCTTAAAAGGTGAAATGTCACCTTTTCATAAGTTAATATTTGAAATTGTGCATAAAGGGATATTGCCAAGAGGTGAAAGAAGGTCTGAGGCCTTATTCAGGGATATGGGGATTGCACATGCACTAGAGAATAAAGAGCCTATTGTCTGGCCTTCCCTCATGATAAGACACATGGCTCGTATCATAGATCCTAAGAAACCTCATCAGTTGGCCTATGGAAATCTTCACACCATTGTATTTAAAAGCTTTGGTGTACCTTTGAAGGATGGCCGGGTTCTTACAAGATATGACATGTTTACAAAGTCTACTTTGGCTGAGTGTAAGCTCCTTGAAGATGATGAATCAGATCATGGTGCCACTCTACGTACAGCAGGGCATGTTGCTAGTTTGTTGAATGAACTCCATGCTGCCAGGGCACAGAATGAGTTGCTCAGAGGAGAAAATGCAGTCCTAAAGACCAGGTTGGCTGAGTCTCAGGGGGAAGTAACCGGGCTTAAGGACCAGCTTCTTCAACAACAGATTGAAGGGGAATGCTCGTGTGGATCGTGTGCTTCAATTACTGGCTGGTTCTCCACCTCCTCAAAACCCATCCTCATCTAGTCCTTAGTTCTCTAGCTTTTCCTTTCTTGCTTAGTTTAAGACAGTTTCGTATTTTGCTGTGTTGTATGGTTCTGAATATTTTTGTGGAGCTCTTCGAGCTTAAAACATGTTGCATACTGTTTTGATGGGTGTCTATACTTGCTTTGTTATGCTTTTGCATTTGGTGTTAGAAATGGGTACTATTTTTCTATGCTCGTACTGCTTCTATCTTTTTGATATGCCAAAAGGGGGAAGAATGGTATCAAATGAATAGGATGTATGTGTATGTGTTTTTGTATTCGTATCAGGTGCAGAAGAAGGATATGTTTGTCATCATCAAAAAGGAGAAAATTGCTGATTTGACGATTCTCCTTCAAATACTTTTGATGATGACTGCACACGAACCAGGTTCACACAAACAGGATCACATAAAGCAGTATCAATAAGAGTCTCCTAACTCATGCAGAATTATGAGAACAACAACGAATCCATACACCAAGCAGCAAATCATGATCACACAAGGAAAAGAAGAGTAAATCAAATGAGTTGTTTTCCTAGGTAAACACGGAAAGAAGAATAAAATAAAGACTATTAAGTCTCCTAGGCAAACAAGGAAAACAAATCCGTTTGGACAAAGAATTAAGTTTGAATTTGTTTTCCAAGAGAAAATAAATAAAACTAATTTCTTTCCTTATAGGACTCTGCTAGGGTTTTATCAAACTCTATAAAAGGGGCAATTCTGGGACAGAAGAAGGTGTCTGTCAATCTACAATCAAGAGAGAGTTTTCACAAGCAGAGGCCAATTCGAGTGTTCAAGAAAGTTGAAGAAAAGAAGTTTTATAGTTAGGATTTCTTTTGTGTAGAATTGATTCAAGAAGTGGGTTTGGCTTCTTGGAGAGTTGGGAGAGTTGTAACAAGAAGTGGGTTTGGCTTCTTAGAGATTTGTGAGAGTAGATTCAAGAATTAGGTTTGAATTCTTGAAGGGTACAGTCTTCGATTATAGCTAATCGATAAAGAGTAGAGTTTATAGTTAATTTGTTGATTATTGAGTTGTAATCTTGAATTGAGTAATAAAACAGAGATGAAGTTTTTCCTTCCTTGAGAGAGGAAGGTTTTCACAATAAATTATGTGTTTTATTGTGTTGCAAGTTTAAGTAGGCAAGACGTCCAAGAACCAGGTTCTTGCACAACAGGGCAAGGTTTCTTTACTCTGAAATTTCGATCATAATCTAAGGAGTACTTATACCTTATCCCTATTTTATTTATTGAAAGATAAAAAGTATAAATGCTTTAGCATATGTTCAAAAAGTGAGGATGAGAGGAAAGGGATTATGGAGGTGCGGTGCAAGAAAAAGCAAGCAGTATTTTGCAGGAATATAATTATCTAAATATTATATTAGATTAATTTAACATATCTTCTAAAGAGCGGGTTAAATATAGCTAGGAAAAATTATTACTATAACTAAATAAAATTGTATATTGCTAAATTATAAATAAATTTTTATTCAACAAGCATAATAAAATTTTATAAAATATACTAACAAATTTGCATCGCCTTTAATTTGTTTGGGACACATGTTTTCCCTGAAAATAATAGTGTGAAGAAATTAATATATTTATAATCTTATTTTGTACATCTTCCTCCTCTTTGTTTTCACATTGTTTGTATTCCTTTTTTTATACAGATAAAGATAAAAAAAAAAAGAAAAAAGAAGCCTTTCCTAGCACAGAGAAGAATCAAAAATCGAACAAACTCCATTATCAGCTATCAAAGAAGCTCAAAGTGTTCAAGTTCTAAAAATTAATTTGTTGTAAATATACTTTGTTTTGAGCAGGTGATATCTCAATAGAATCAGAACGTCGAGGGGGGTTTAAAACTAAAATTTGGAGCTATTTGGGTAATATTTGAGTTAGTTTTAGACTGAATTTCAATCCTAATTTGTTGAAGTTCGAAGTTACAGTCACATTGTATCAAAATTGTGTGAGAGTTGTATGATTATGGTATGTTGAGTTTATGAAAATTTTATTTTAAGTTTTTTTTTTATATTATTGTATTTGCGTTTAATTTGTATGAATATTATAGGAAAGTTATACATAATGTTATTATAGTTGTACCAAATTTTCATAAACCTAAATTAACTTTATACAGTTATACACATGTCATACATACTTTTTACATGAAAATGTGAGTGAAATCCGAAGCCTATTTTTTTCATAAAGTTTTTCTGCTTCTTAAAGCAAAAGAAGAGTATTGATTTGAAGTAAAGACCACACTCTACAATTGTGGCTTATACAAATTTTATATAATGATATACATATTTCCTACATTTTTCATCCACAAAATTTCTAAACGTTGGGCGAAATTTTGTACATATTTTGAAATATGACTTCTATTATATTTGGTAAATGAAAATCTCCACTTATATTTCGTAAATATAAGTCTAATTTTGTATGTATAGGTGATCATCCCTAATGTTTTATTTGTATACTTCATAAATTCCTAGAAATTTTGAACTTCTTGGCCCACCAATGTTCTTATTCGAATGGGGCTTCTTTCTTATCAAAAAAGAACCGAATAGTATGATCCTGTGAGCCCATAAAAAGCAACATCACATAAATTCACACTCCACTTCAAGAAAATATTCCAACTTTTTTTTAAAAAAAAAAAAATTAAATATAATTTTGTCAAACTGATAATTGCTCAATTTTATTTTGTATCTATGGAAACTCACTTTCTTGGATTCGTTGGAAAAAAATAAATAGTTTATTTGATGATATTATTGTTGTTTTATCTTCTTTTTCTTCCTTTTTTGTTAAAGAACACTTAAAATATTACAAAATCGTTCATTCAATTATCGTATGTTAGTAGCTTTATGACTCACTTGTAAAATTTACTGAGTATGTTGTTCTTTGTTGTTGAAAACAAATTTTGATCCATATATCATCATATGTACTCTAATTTATTTAAATAATACTCAAAGTCTATAGTATCAAAAATATTTGAATGTTATTTCAAAAAAATAAATATTAAATTTGTACAATGTGTTTTGAGAAATAATTGAAAAAGAAAAAGAAAAAAAAAGAGAAGCTGAAAAATAATTAATCTTTAAATATGAAAATATAATAATTAAATTAATAAAAATAATTATTTCTAAAAATGAATTGATGGTGTAATTTTCTTGTCCAAAGTGTACGAGAAGTTAATCTCATTATAGTCTTCACTTAGGAACTAATATGTTTGGAACTAATTTCTTTTGTTTGTGTTTGTAGTAAGATATTTGATTATTTTCATTAGTATTAAATTAGCCGAAAATTGGAAACTATTAAATTGATATATTAATTTTTTGTCCAAATAAGTGATGGGGTTGAAAGATTTATAAAATCCATTAGAGAAATATGAACAATGGCAGTATAGTAATTTTAATATAAAGAAAGAGTAGGATGGTAATTACGGAATCATGCTAGTGCAACTTTGGGATTGCATTTTATCTAAACGGAATCACAGCTAAAAGTCACACCCAGAAAGCGAAACTGATGCTCTCAGAATATTTATCTTACTCCAGCGCCACGTTTCACTTACTAAAATAAAATAAAATCTCACATATGTTATCACTTATTGACATGACGGAATCAGAATTTTCATTAAATTTTTTAAATATAACAAAATAATACATAAAAATGTCGAAGAAGATTCAATATTTATTATATATATATAAAGAGAGAAGTATTGAAAACACTCTTAAATTCAACGTAAATTATTAGTTTCATCTTTGAACTATTGACAGGCTTAAAAACACTATTTAACTCTATAATTTGAACTTAAAGGCATGAATGAAATACGCCTCTAAATTCTCGTCAAGTTTAGGGGTATTTTCAACACTTCTCTCGATTTTTTTATTAAGAGTCTTATGCTCCTACAAGAGTTTGAGAATACTTTTTATGTCATGTGGCAGATCGTGAATATATTTAAGTTTAGTTAGTCAATTAAAAGAATATTTTTATGATTATCAATAATTTAAAGACAAAATTAATAATTTGTATCAAATTTAAGAGAGTTTTCATTACTTCTCTCTTGTATATAAATAATGTATTTTTTTTTGTTTAGGGAAGTTTATTATGGGCCTTTGCTAGCTCGAGCGACCAAGAGAATGTTTGGATTAACTGGTCAAAACAGTTTTTGAAATATTTTTTAATTTATTTGTGTCTTTGCCTACTATAAAAAGTGCTTTTAAGTCAGGTATAGCTGGTCAAATCATTTTTCAAAATATTTTTAAATTTATTTGTGTCTTTGCATACTATAAAAAGTGCTTTTAAGTCGGGTATTTTAAAGATGAAATTATTTTTGAAAGGCCAAAAGTTATAACCAAACTCATTATATTTGACTTAAGAATACATTGGGTAGTTTAATTGGCGAACTAGATCATTTGGAGATTATAATTTTAGATTAATTTGTTTTATTTAAAGTGAAATAAAATAATATTAAAATGGAATAAGGTAAAATATATCAGGTTATTGGTATGATTAAATTTATACTGATTAAAGTATAAATTTATCCGATAAATTCATATTTCGAGGTAAACAATTTTTAAATTTTATTTCAAACTTACTTTTGAAATATCAAATCTCATATTACGAACTAAACGGCTCAATAAATATAATAAATAAATTATATTCCTGTTCAATTTTACTTTTTTATTGAATTAAAATTGGATCAATAAATATTGTATTTAAAAAAAATAGTTTTATAATAGTGTATTATTACTTTTTTATTGAACTAAAATTGGATCAACAAATATTTGTTTTTTTTTTAGAATAATTTTATAATAGTGTATTATACTTTTATTATGAATTTTTATTTATTTAGTATAAGATTGTATAAAGAATTGAGATAATTTTTGATAGTTTTCATAACTTATGAGATTTTTATGTTTATGAGCAAAAAAATACAACTTAAAATTCAAACGACATGTCTAAATACAAATTTAATTTTATTTCATAAAATTTATATTATGATTTCATGTAACGTAGCCAAACGGGATAAAGATCCGGTCAAGTATAATTAGGTCAAGTAATGTTCAATGGCCTTATAGATTCATGCCATGTGTACTATACAATAACTTATGGTTGAGATCCATTTAAATTATATGCTCATCTTTATAATTAAAAACAATAAAACCATCAATTATTTTTATTTTTTAAACTTATCAAATAAAGCAATTAAGTGTACCCTAGCTAATAAACTTCTCAAGAAAAAATATTAAGATTGACGGGAATATGCGGACTTCCCGACTTTATTTCATTATTAAGATTTGCTCCGATTATTACATTATTTCATTTTCGTTACTACTCTTTCTCTTATTTGTTGTGTACGTACTACTTTGCATTTTGAATTATTTTGTTATTATTGCTCTCCTATTTGTATCCCCTTTTTTCTAACTATTTGGTAGGCTTTATTTAATCTTAAGGTCTAACGGAAATAGACTCTCTATCTCTACGAAATAGGGATAAGTTTAGCATACTCTTTTTACTCTTTTTTAAACCACACTTATGAAATTACACTGGATAAGTTGTTGATGAGTATCATTTCTACTCAACTTGATTGGACACATAAAGGATGCTTAGTACTCATATTTTTTATCAATACTTGCAAAAAGGGTGATAAAAAGGAGGGATGCTGTGAAGTTTGGTGGGCAAAAAAGGCTGGAAGTCTGCATATTCCCACCAATCTTAATATCTTGAGAAGTTTATTAGCTAGGGTACACTTAATTGCTTTATTTGATAAGTTTAAAAAATAAAAATAGATGATGGTTTTATTATTTTTAATTATTAAGATGAGCATATAATTTAAATGATGATTTTATTGTTTTTAATTATTAAGATGAGCATATAATTTAAATGGATCTCAACCATAAGATGAGCATATAATTTAAATTGATCTCAATCATAAGATGAGCATATAATTATTTGACCTAATTATACTTGACCGGATCTTTATCCAGCCAAACGAGACTAGTGGGATAGCAATTACTAGTAGTTTCTATTAACAGTATGTGATCAAAATGAGTGTTAGCCACGGGTAGGTATCCATTAGCGTCGCAATCGGTAACTAAGTACCGGTTCTAGTGCGCCGTGCACATAAAATTAAGGGTACAGCGAAAAAGTAGTGTCCTCCGCCTATAAAAGGCAGGATTTTGTGGCTAGAAAATGCACATCAGCTCATTTCTCTTTAACAATGTCTGCCGAAGTTGAATACAGATGCTTCGTGGGTGGGCTCGCATGGGCTACCAACGATAGAACCCTAGGAGAAGCTTTTTCTCAGTACGGCAATGTGGTCGACTCCAAGGTCCGTTTGTTGCACAGCAGAGATCGGATCCGAGACCATTTTTTTGGCTTCGTTGATGACCTCATCTCTTACTCTCTCTGTTAAACGTTACTCTGTTACTGTTACTCTGTTACTCTCTCTCTCTGTTACTGTTACTATTTGTTACCCTTACCTTATTCCATTCCTTTATACGGTGAGTTACGTTGAAGATTGATCACTTTTAGCTCTGATTCATGAAAATTAATTAGATCTGTTGTCATTATATTTGTAGAATGTTCTATGCATTTTTAAATCTGCAATTGTAGATCTGAATTCTCATCCTTATTTTTACGGATTTGTTTGTTTCAGATCATCAACGATCGCGAAACAGGTAGATCAAGAGGATTTGGTTTTGTTACCTTTACTGATGAGAAATCCATGAGGAATGCAATTGAAGAAATGAATGGTCAGAACCTTGATGGTCGTAACATCACTGTTAATGAAGCTCAATCACGCGGAAGCGGCGGTGGTTTCGGAGGTGGCCGACGCAGTGGTGGCGGCGGATACAACAGTGGTGGTGGTGGATATGGTGGTGGTGGTGGATATGGTGGTGGTGGCGGCGGCGGATATGGACGACGTGATGGTGGCAACGGAGGTGGATATGGAGGTGGCCGAGACCGCGGATATGGTGGCGGTGGTGACCGTTATGGTGATGGTGGATCCCGTTACTCAAGAGGTGGCGGTGCTTCAGAAGGAAGCTGGAGGAATTAGGTAGATCTACTAATAAGATACTGAAATTCTAAAATATATCCTCCTTTAGATATAGAAACTAAGTTTGTGGGTTGGGTTTGGATGAAAGCCTAATTTTTTTTTGTTAGTGTTGTGTTTTCTTGCTATTGGCTCTTATGTTACTGTGTGGGATCTCTACGTTCAATCAAAGTTATAAATGATCAACTCATTTTCTATTTAGTGCATACATGTCTTTTGTTTCTTCACATCAAATGGGCATTCATTCGTCATAATTGCTAAACCTTATAATATGCATAAAAGATGTTATCTATCTTAGAATTTTTTTATCAAAATAAGCTTTTATTTAAATTAATTCATCAATAGAGTATGTTTTTATTAAAAAATTTACAAAACTAGTGTATACCAGTTTTATAAATAACGTTTTATGCTTTATTTTATTCAACAAAATTAATGAGAAAAAGACAAAAAGCTAACACAGTAAACATACCTAAAACGTTACATTTGACAGTTCTTATCCTCACGTTTTACAGTGGGGTGGTTTTCTCTTGAAGCTCAACGTCATTGATTTTTGGGGAACTTTCACATATAGCCATTCAAAATATTTTTATTATGTTCCATAGCTATAGTTTGCTAATTACGATTCATAGCTACATGTTATAGGAAGAGAGTGGCGAGCAAATTGGGAGAGGGAGTAAAGAGGCGAGCGAGGACGAACTGTATATGTATATCTGTATATAGCAAACATAAAAATCATATTAGCACTCTATAGCTACAGTATTGCTACTATGCATATCGGTTAGAGATAATTGTATATATGTAACTACTATGTATATGTATCAATGATGGTGTTTGTATATCTGCATAAAATTTGAATTTGTATACAATTGAATCGAATTAAAACATTTGTCTACCAAATCTCTCTCTCTCTCTCTCGCTCGCTTTATACAACACAAATTATATATTGTAGTTTGTATAAAACGAGAAAGAGAGAAAAGCAAAAAAGAACTGGGCAGGGGAAGATCTGTATTTGTATAATTATAAGTGTATATGATGAAAATATATTTATTTGTATTTGTATATACAGTTCTCTCTCGCTTTATATAAACACAAACACAATTTATACTTATGTTTGTATAAAGTGAGAGAGGCGAGCGAGAGAGGGGGCTAGCGAGATTCAAGAGTGGCGAGTGATATTCTCTGAATGACAAAGTGTTTGCTACGAATTAGAATTAAATGAAACTATAGTTATAACATTTATTTTGAATTAATAGTTTGTTATAATGCACAATTTTCTCTTGATTTTATCAGCAATCTCTTCAACTTGGAGCAAGAACTGAACCACTGGGCTTTCCCGAAACTCAGCGAACCACTCCTCAATCTCTTCCTTAGTTGGGTTCTCCCTTTTCTAAAAAATCGAATCCTCGTTCAGAATCCGCTCAACTTCTGGAGCATGTCAAAATTCGGATCGGGTCTCACATTCTCAGTAAAACTGGTCTAGCATTTTCCGGTAATGACCTGGTTTTTTAGGAGCCATTTTTGATTTTCGGATTTGAAATAGCAACTTAAGGCAGAGAATATTGGTGGGGTTTTAGGGAATCAAAGTGGGATAGAAGATTAATTAGTTGAAATGGTGTTGAAGGCTTGTTGAACCAGTTATTATTGAATGGGTTGAAATTGATTGACGCCATGAATGAAAAAAATGAAACTCTTAGAAATTGAAATTTAGGGTTTATGGGGTTTTAGGTTTTAGATGGATATGGAGGAACAAAGTATTTGAAAAAAGTGGACCTGCGGGAGTGACTGGGAAGACGAGGAAGACAAGGGATGTGGCCGGCAATGTATTTTGTCTATGAAAAGTCCATCACACTAAAACTTTACTAAATTAATACTCGGTAAATTAATAATCTCTGTAACATAATATTTTTCTCCAGTTCCGACCTGGGTCAATGGAAAAAATCGCTCATTTCAATAAGATAATATATTTTCAGAAGACCTCTATATAAATATATGGTCCCATTAATATTATAAATTAATAATTCTTTAAAATTACAAATATATCTAAGACAATTTAGTGAAATGTGATTCTATTGTGTGTTTTTTTTGTTAAACTTTAAATCTAGTTGAAGTCCATCTCTAACATTTCCTTTTGCATCCAAAAGTTCCAGTGTTGTTGTTTCGAACTGCACCATAAAATTGTGAAGAGTTCTAGATATGATAAATGTTTCCTTAAGCATAACTGATTTCAAATGTATTGTATCATCTTCAATTTCATCATTAAGATTGTTTTTTATGAGATCAACAATTTCTTCTAAGCTCTGGACCATTGAACACGTACATTTTCACCTGGTAATCCAATAGGTTATTGACGTCAATTTTACTGTGGTAATCGAGATCATTAATCATGACCTCGTGTTCATGAATGACGTTTTTAACAAGTGGGTTCATCCAAATTCTCAGAGATTCCATCCTACAAGCAAATGTATTGCAGTGTCAAAAATAATTTGCTATTATCTCTTGTTGAACATTATATTTGTCGTCCAAGCCGGCATTTCAAAATTGATAGCATTCAAAACATTAATCTTTCCTAGATCAGTTTGTCCCATTTCATAGCCTTCTAATATCCTACGATAAAATATGTTGCGATAATATATCTTGAAAGTTCTTATTATCCCAGCATCACAAGGTTGAATCTCAAAACACTCTTTAAATTAATAAATATCAATTTATTGATTAAATAATACCTCTACAAAATAATAATATTTCTTGGTCCCAGCTATATTAATTTAATGAGATTTTACTGTAGTTAATTTGCAGAACTCGATGGTCCGTGATTGAAGTCTAATAAATGTTACTGTGAGTAACGTTTTATCTGTAAAATGTGACTATGCGTGACGTTTTATCTGTAAAATGTGACTGTCAGTAACTTTTTATAATTAATATTTTACCTGTAAAACGTGCTTTAGGGTATCGAACTGTAAAACATTATTGACAGTGACGTTTTATGTCTGTTTACTTCGTCAACTTTTTTGTCTTTTTATCATTTAGTTTTTTTGAGTAAAATAAAGCATAAAACGTTACTGTGAAACACGTTTGTGCTAGTTTTGTAAAAAAATTTAAAAGCGTACTATTTTGGTGAATTGATTTAAATAATGACTTATTTTGGTAAAAAAATTCTCTTGATTATCAATGCCACTATAAGAACTATTACCTAGCTATAGTCACAAAAATTCAAATTTCTTATCTAAGAATTCATCAAATTTCTTAGTCACAAAAATTGAAGCATCAAAGCTAAATCATTATTTTTGCTATAATTAATAATAATCATGATAATAATTATCTAAATAATTATAATTTTATGGCTGTAATGAAATTTTATAGCTAATTATAAGTATTTGCTACGAAATAAAAGTATTTTTAGCAATAGTGATTCTTTAGCTACAATAACAATAAAATATTATGTTGGTGATTGTGAGCATTTTAATATTATTAATTTTTATTAAAGTGACTCATCTTAAGTGTCTTTTAATGTTGCATTGTGTTGCATTTCTCATCGACATTGGTGACCACATAATGCCTATTATTGTGAGGTATAAAGTGGTCTTTTATTTTGTGAAAATTATAAAAATATACAATTTAAGACTTTATTTAACAATATATACATGTACTTTTATTTAATTATAAACATAGTTTATAAATTATCAACATAGCAGATTAATAAAATTTTGATTTTAATTAATTTAAAATTTCGATTTTCCCCCCTATTCTTGGGATTACGTGCCTTTTTTACCTCCCCAATTAGACTCCTTAACTGAACACGTTTCTATCTATTCAAATATTTTTTTATTTTCTTCCTTTTTATTCTATCAATGTATAAAGTTTTTTACCTTTCCAAGAAGTCTTTAATTAAAGAAAGAACGGAGCCCTATGCCGCTTTATTGATAGAAGTTTCAACCATTATTCTTCTCTTCTCCGTTCACATTTATCACTTTCAACCATTCTTCTTCTCGTCTCCATTCACATTTTTTACTTTCAACCATTCTTCTTCTCTTTTCTGTTCACATTGATCAGTTGCAGGGGCTCCATTTTATATTTTTTCTTAAGTTCATCTTCTTCTCTTCTCCGTTTACATTCCAGTTTCATAGCGATCGATATTTTGATATGGATCGGACTCCCCGTAAAAGTCCAAGGCTTAATAAACCAATTGTAGTTGATGATAGACCTCTAATTGCATGTTCAGGACCGTCGTATGAGTTGAATGCATTCACTCAAACTCCTATTAAAGAAGGCGGAGGCGAAGACAACAAAACGACAAAAGGAAACACTGAGTTGATTGTCATTGGATCTTCAACTAGCAAAGCTAACAAACCACCAGTTTCTGATGTTACTCCAAAAAGGAAGGGTAAGGAGAAGATGGTTTATTTTACTGAATCTAATTCATCTGGAAAATCACGTGGCAAGGTACCAATATTATTTCTGTTTTGGTTTTTTTTCACATTTGTTACCTGCAATTTGAAGTATATATTTTTTTATTGTTAGAAGTTTTATGATGTTGCTGGAAAGAATGTTTCGAAGCAGAAAGTGGTGAGACTAGTAATAAAAAAAGGAAGAAATTGAATTCATCTTTAAATGTATTTTTATTATTTTCGTTTATTATATAAAGTTTTGATTATTCAAGTGTTTGATTTAAATTGCTTTCATTAAAATTTGTTATTAGTTATGTATTGTAATATTTTCAGGATTTCACAATTATAGTTTGTTAATTTTTATTTTATTGTTTTGTAGATTAAGAAGAAACAGTACTCCCGTTGGTGTTCATATGTCAATATGAACGTTTTTGTTGATATCACCAGTCGGCTGTTCAAAATTAATTCTCTTCATTTGTTTAAAGAGTCACCTTTTGGTTATCTTCTTGATTTACAACCAATGAAGGTTCAACCACATGTTATTAGAAGTTTGGTTCATCATCAGTCGTCTAATAATCGTGATGACATGTTCATATTTAACTTGAATGGTAAAGAAATTCATTTTGGACTTAAGAAATTTAGGATTATTACTGGGTTTAAATGTGACGAATCTATGGTATTTGATCATGATAAGGGCAATCAGTCTAAGCTCATGTGTCATTATTTTCGAATTCTGGTGATAGAATGCTGAAATTTGATTTTATAAGGGTTTTCAATGAAGAAGGACTGATTAAGGCGGAAGACATCTTTAATCTGACTATGATTTATTTCATTAGTACATATATATTGTTATCTCCACCAAATCTGTCGTATGTACCAACATATCACTTTCTGTGTGTTGAATCCGAACAGTACAGTACATATCCTTGGGATAATCTTTCTTTTTTTTAGCTAAGGGATTCAATTAATAGTCACATGGTCAGTGACCCAGGATATGTGAAGTTTTCTGGGTTCCCGCTTGCATTACAAATATGATTTTATGAATATTGCAACAATGTGGATGAATCAATTGCAACTCGTACATGCCACCATACTCCTCACATATTCAATTGGAATGTTTCAAAGAGCAAGATTTATTTCGAGCATCTCTAGAAAGGAATGTTTAGGAAATATGGCAATCAGGTAATACTAATTTTATTATTACAATTACTTTTTTGGACTTTTGCTTTTTGTATTAATATCATTTTTATATTTATTATTGCCATGCTAGTATACTTTTGAAGATGTTGTGTAGATGGATGACGAGCTTGCGATTGTGGAGATGGAAAATCTCGTTGATTTGTACGATTCATCATTCAATAAAAATGGAGAACCTGGATGCTCTCTATGTCAAAATGAGAATGTTCATTTTCATAATGACGAACGACAGTATGAAAAGGAGGTGCCTTATAATTCATCGCATCATGTTGGAGTAGATTTGAGTTTTACAAATAGTAAAGATTTTCAGAATCTCGCGCAAGAAGTTGTTAAGGTGTGTGTTTAAACTAGCTTTCATTTACTGTTTGTAATTTTTTTATGAAACATTAATATTATTATGTTGTTAGGTGTGTAATGAGTTGAGAAAATTCGAGAAAAAGGTAGATGCTCAGTTTATTCAGATGAAAGATTTTATGGATTCATCATTCAAAAATATCATCGAAGAGTTGAAATCTCTTCAAAAGGATGTTTCAAAAAATGAAAATGTAGGTGCTTCTCCTAAGGTTAGTTTTGTTCTGCCTTAAAAGTTACTTTATGATAAAAATGTTATAATGTTATATAGTTTATAAAAGTGTGGTATAAATTATGGAACGAATATATTAAATGTTATAATATTGGTATACATAATGACTTTTAATAGGACATGTGTATTCCAAATGTATTATGTTTGTAGTATACAGCTTGATTTATATATTTTAAGTTAGCATAAAAAGTCTGTAGATGCAACTGTTGAAGTTAAAATAGCATGGCTTCTATTTTATTGTTCAACATGAATTATTTGAACCATATAGTGTGTTGGCATTATAATATGTTTGTAGCAATTTTTGTAGGAGCTTTTCACAAAGTTAGTTTTGTGTTCTGCCTTATATGTTACTTTATGGTAAAAATGTTATAATTTATATAGTATGTTATAGCTTGGTATGAAGTATGGAATGATTATATCAAATGTATAATATTGACATACATAATGAGTTTTAATAAGACCTGTTTATTCCAAATGTCTTATTTGCTAGTATACATATTGATTCATATATTCTAAGTTAGCATTAAAACTCTGTTGATGCAACTGTTGATTTTACAATAGCATGGTTGTATTATTATTGTTCAACATTACTTATTTGAATTATATATTGTGTTGACATACTATCATATGATTGCCTCTCCACATTTCAATTTATTTATTAAGTTATTAACTTTCATTGTTGTGGGTCACTTGAGAATATTAAGGTAGTTGTTGATGATATAAGAAAACAAAGGTCTGATGTTCAAGACGAACATATGCATGATGGTGTGGATGAAGATCCTGTCCATATTGATTCCATTAATCAACCTTTGTTTGATAACACTTGTAAGTTTATTTTTGTTATTCTTCAATAACGTTTGTATTGTAAAAAATTGGATAGATAAGCTTTTATATTTGATGACTTGAACCATTTAGTAGGTGACAATTCAGTTGCATTGGAAAGAAAGAGCACGATTCCTACACTGGATGACTTTGTAATGCCAACAATGCGCGAATCACAATTGGTTGGAATGGAAACTGGAAAGACATATGTGTCATCATTGGTTGATGTGGAACCTGAGAGTACACATGTGACACCATTGGTTTACATGGAAATTGGAAAAACATTTGTGTCTTCATTGGTTGATGTGGAATTCGAGAACACACATGTGAAGCCATTGATTGCGATTGAAACTGAAAATACACATGTGACACCAGTTCAACATGGTCAAACAAAGTTACCAGGGAAGTATGCCCAATCACCGTACACTGATCCAAGTGAATCTGGTGGCACATCTGCAAAGGCATTGATCTACTGTTTATGGAGACACCCATTTGAAAACTACTCGAGATTTGTTGTGCGCACTGAAGTGATTCATTTTTTCAAAAAATGTGTCGATAATAAACTATCCAATAAACGTGGCAAGTATGTATTTACTTTGAATAGTCTTTAGTAATTTTGTTAGTTATTGTTTATGTTATAATTGGATCTCATATATTTGACAGGAAAATCAATTTTTTAACAGCTGCTAAAAATCCAATCGAGCATCCTCTTGATTTCGATGTTGGTAAAGTGGATTTAATGGATTGGTTTTATCCTTTGGCTTATTCAGGTCAACCTTGGGGAGATCTGGCAATTTTTTAATCTCGTTACTTTATGCTAAACTAAATTAGATTCTTATGTTTAAAGGGTTTACTGTTTATTTGGTGAGTAGCTGTGAAATCATGATTTTTGTGCTTAGTTATATGGTCTGTTAGTATAAATGAGTAATTAATGGGCAGACTCGGGTGATTAGAATAGTTCCATTTATTTTTGTACATATATTGTTGATTGTTAATTCATAACACATTTTTTAACATAACATGTGGATGTGATAATATATTATCTTCGTAAACTATGCAAGTATGGTCCCAATATCAGTTCAAAGGTTACGATGACATATCCATTTTTCATCAATTGGGTTGTACAGATTCATGATGTTTGGGAGGCTAATGGTAAAGATGCAACATTGATTTCTACACAACATGAAGTAGCTCAGTATATAAGAGGGGCTAAGATACTTGCTAACACTCCATGGGTAGATGTTGCTTATGTTTGCATCCCAATCGACATTAGTGATGTTTTTCACTGGTTTCTTGTTGTTTTTTTGCATAAGAAGCAGGGTGTAACACCCCATAACTTGGAGTTGGAGAACATACAGAAAACTGCTGCAGTACTGGTTCTACGGGACCGACCTACGGACCGTAGGGAGGCAACAGTAGAAACTAGGTTGAGGTTGGAGAATGTCAAGTTTCAGGAGTTGATTCTACGGACCAAAGGTACGGGTCGTAGTCTGATCTACAGACCGTAGTTAGGACCCGTCGGTTGCCCTTTAGACTTGGTCGAATTTCAGTTCTCAGGGCTTCATCTACGGTGGCCATGTACGGATAGTAGATCGGATGACGGGCCATACATGGACATCGTCAGTTGGAAGGCCAAAGTGGCAAATTCTCTGAATCAAACAACGGAGGAAGAGGACGGACTGTAGGTCCCGACCGTAAGTCTCGCCGACAGTTTTTATTAAGGGTATTTTAGACCTTTTCCCCTCCTTTCTAAACCCAAATCCTGAGAAAACTTATTGCACTTAGAAAAACAGCAAAAACAGTCCGGAAACATTATTGCACTTAGAAAAATTTGAGAGGAGGTTCAATAGGAGAAAAGGCCAGGGTTCCAAGAACTTCAACCAAGAGCTTGCGATTTCGCCAAGATCTTTGATCTTCCAGGTATGTAAGGCTTCCCTCAATGTTGGGCTAGTACGTTCACACGCCAATTTACATTCAGAAATTCAGAATTATGAAATCTAGGGTTCCATCCCTTGTTCTTGAGAAATATTCGAGTTTTCTTCCTATTGTTACTGAATTCCAGTTAATTCTTGAGTATTGTATCCATGTTCTTGAGCAGTTATCTTGCTATGGTTCATGCTTAGATTCTGGTATGAACCCTAATTATTGAGTTGGCTGTCCATATTTTATTTTTTTGCAAAGAACTCTATAAATTGAACATTTACTGAATAATTTGAGAATTTCTTGAACTGGGACTTAAATTTTAAAATGATCTTGCTTTTGAGAGAGATAAAGGGGAGTTGTGAGTAGAGTTAAAGAGGTTGCTTAAGTAACTTGTTAAATGAAACTTTGATTTCTAAAAACAATCATTTTGAGTGAGAAAGAGGATTTTGAGTTGAGAAACAATTGAAAAGGCTTTGAGAAGAGAAGTCGAGGCACTAATTATTAAAAAGTATCTTTTGAGTAATTATCTCAAAAACAGAGGAGTATATTTTTACTTACTTGAGCATGAGTAT
The DNA here is from genome assembly GCA_018342035.1 of Solanum appendiculatum. Taxonomy (NCBI): domain Eukaryota; kingdom Viridiplantae; phylum Streptophyta; class Magnoliopsida; order Solanales; family Solanaceae; genus Solanum; species Solanum appendiculatum. The sequence continues at coordinate 797,668 of JAGDQO010000428.1, forward strand.
ATTTATTGAGAATAGTATTGAGCACCGATATGGGAATGAGTTCAGACAACTCAAACTCCCCATAAACCATGTATGCCAACATGGGTAAATGATTCATACTTTTTAGATGATTTCCTTATGCCTTCGGGCAGAGCTTAGTGGATCCACTTAGTTGAGGATGTCCTATACTCCGGTAAGGTATATGACAGTTCTGGCAGCATGGGCGAGACGCTGTATCATCATTTAACTCAGAGTGATGGTTATCGGTTAGAGAATCTCCCAAATAAGAGTAAAAACTTAATTTGTGATAATTACTTATATTCTTGAGATAACATCTATACTTTAAAGTTTAACTTGAGTTACTTCAAAGTTTATTTTTGCATTAAGTTGAGTTGAGGTGAGTATTCCTTGAGCCCTATCTTTTATGTTATTGCTTTACTCAACTGTTTTACATACCAGTGCATTCAATGTACTGATGTCATTCGACCTGCATCGTTTCATGATGCAGATACAGGTGTTCAGGGTCATCAACAGGTGCTTCGTTGATACCGTTTGCACTCTAGATAGTAATTGTGGTGATCTTCCTAGTACTTCCGGAGGATCCGTCTTTTATTCAGTTGTTTTAGTTTTGTTGAGGTGTTGTGGGGTTTGTCCCGACACCCGTTTGAGTTATTTAGAGGCCTCATAGATAGGTCTAGAGTTTATGGGTTCCCCCGTACTTGTTCGTATCTTCTCATGTTTGAGTCTTTCTGATGGTTTCAGTATTTTTAGCATTTAACTATTTTAATCTTTCATTTGAATTTATGAGTTTATTCATGCAATGATAGGAGCAGTTTAGGCTCGAGTGAAGTCTTTCGCTGAGTAGTGAGCGAGTCCAAGGGTTCATTGGGGATCAGTAATGGTTCTTAAGTACTGGCCACGTCCAGGGTGTAGGCTGGGGGCGTGACAAATTTCGTATTAGAGCACAGAGTTCAAGAGTCCTAGGGAGTCTATGAAGCCGTGTTAGTAGAGTCCTAGTTATCGGTTTGAAGCGCGCCACATCTATAATTAGAAGCCTGCGACATTTAGGAACCTCTCACTTTCTTCTTATTCCACTTCGTGATATAGAGTTCATCTCTATAAAAGTCTTCCTTCTAACTCGTGCTTACGCGTATCTTTTCAGATCATGCCTCCACGAAGAGCTGTTTGAGGACGTCCTGCTAGGAGGAACGTGAGCCCTCCAGGTCAAGAAGTTCCCAATGCACCAGAACTGCAACCCCCGCAAGGAGATGTCACCAATGTTGAGTTCAGAAATGCTATTCAGATGCTGACTCAGGTTATGGCAAATCAGGCTGGACAATAGAGAGTGGGTCGTCAGGATGTGGCTGATACATCCAGAGTTCACGAATTCTTGAGGATGAATCCCCCAGAGTTCACAGGGTCGAATATCACAGAGGATCCGGAGAACTTTGTGGAGGAACTGCAGAGGGTGTTTGAGGTTATGCGTATTGCTGATGCAGAGCGTGTGGAGCTAGCTTTTTACCAGCTCAAGGGTGTTGCTAGGGTTTGGTATGACCAATGGAAGAAGAACAGGGCAGAGGGGGCACCATCTTTGAGTTGGGTAGTGTTCAAAGATGCTTTCTTGGGGCGTTTCTTACCCCGCGAACTAAGGGAGGCAAAGGTAAGAGAATTCCTGAATTTGAAGCAGGGATCTATGAGCGTGCAGGAGTACATCATCAAGTTCACTCAGCTATCCCGCTATGCTCCAACGATGGTAGCTGATATGAGGAGCAGGATGAGCCTGTTTGTGTCTGGGCTATCCCGCTTGTCAAGTAAGGAAGGTAAGGCGACTATGTTGATAGGGGACATGGACATAGCTAGGCTCACGATCTACATGCAACAAGTTGAGGAAGACAAGTTGAAGGACAGGGAAGAGTTTCGTAGTAAAAGGGCTAAGACAACCAGCCATGAGTCCGGCCACCAGAAGATCGAAAATGGGAATCGGTCCTTTTTCCAGCAGAGGTCATCAGGACCAGCACCATCATCAGCTAGTGCACCTGCACCGAGGAACATAGGTGAATTCAAGAACCAGAACTCCCAGAATTCCAGAGCTTAACCTACTCAGTCTCATGGTAGCGTGGCACCAAGGACAAATTGGATCCCCACATGTACCATATGCGGTAGAGACCACTTGGGAGAGTGTCGTGATGGCGTGAGTGGCTGCTTGAAGTGCCGTCAGCCGTGTCACTTTATGAGAGAGTGTCCACAGAACAAACAAGGTAATGGGGGTTATAGAGCCCAGTTATCTTCAGCAGCTAGGAGCAACCAGAGGGGAGCTACTTCAGGGACATGTGGAGGTACAAACCGCCTGTATGCTATGGGTACTCGACAGGATCAGGAGAACTCACTAGATGTTGTTACTGGTATGCTTCGAGTTTTTACATTTGATGTATATGCCTTGATTGATCCAGGTGCGAGTCTGTCTTTTGTGACTCCTTTCATAGCTATGAGGTTCGATATTTCCTGTTGGAGAGTCTATTCTAGCAAAAAGAGTCTACCGTGATTGTATTGTCTCCGTCTATTACAAGGACACCATGGCTGACTTGGTTGAGTTAGATATGGTGGACTTTGATGTTATTCTAGGTATGGACTGGCTTCATGCTTGTTATGCCTCAGTTGATTGCAGAACTCGAGTAGTCAAGTTTCAGTTTCCTAATGAGCCAGTTCTAGAGTGGAGGAGTAGTTCAGCAATGCCTAAGGGTCGTTTCATCTCATACCTTAAGGCCAGAAAGTTAGTTTCCAAGGGGTGCATTTACCACTTAGTCCGAGTTAATGACTCTAGTGTTGAGGCACCGCCTATCCAGTCAGTTCCAGTTGTGAGTGAGTTTCCAGAGGTCTTTCCAGATGATCTTCTAGGAGTCCCTCCTGAGAGAGAAATAGACTTTGAAATAGATATTCTTTCTGATACACAACCCATATCCATTCCGCCATACAGAATGGCTCCAACTGAGTTAAAAGAGTTGAAAGAGCAGTAAAGAGATCTCCTTGATAAGGGTTTCATCCGACCAAGTGTCTCACCTTGGGGCGCTCCGGTTTTGTTCGTGAGGAAGAAGGATGGTTCCCTTAGGATGTGCATGGATTACCGTCAGTTGAACAAGGTCACAATAAAGAAAAGTATCCTCTTCCGAGGATTGATGATCTATTCGACCAACTTCAGGGTGCCACTTGTTTCTCTAAGATAGACCTCAGATCTGGCTATCATCAATTGAGAGTGAGAGAAAGTGACATCCCGAAGACGGCTTTCAGGACCCGTTACTGTCATTATGAGTTCCTTGTTATGTCCTTTGGTCTGACTAACACTCCTGCAGCATTCATGGATCTTATGAACAGGGTATTTAAGCCATATCTGGACATGTTTGTTATCGTGTTCATTGATGACATACTGATTTATTCGAGGAATGAGGAGGACCATGCTAATCATCTCAGAATAGTCCTTCAAACTCTCAAAGATCGAGAGTTATATGCCAAATTTTCTAAGTGTGAGTTCTGGCTCAAATCCATGGCATTCTTAGGCTACATTGTCTTTGGCGAAGGAATTCGAGTTGACATTCAGGAGATTGAGGCTATGTAGAATTAGCTAAGACCCACATCCCCAACTGATATAAGGAGTTTCTTGGGGTTGGCTGGTTACTACAAAAGGTTTGTTGAGGGGTTCTCATCTATTTCTTCTCCATTGACTAAGTTGACTCAGAAAACAGCTAAGTTCCAATGGTCTGAAGCTTGTGAGAGAAGCTTCGTGGAATTGAAAACTCGGTTAACTACTGCTCCAGTGTTGACCCTACCAGAAGGTACAGAGGGTTTTGTCATCTATTGTGATGCGTCCAGAGTTGGTCTTGGTTGTGTATTGATGCAGAAGGGTAAGGTGATAGCATATGCCTAGAGACAGCTTAAGATTCATGAGAGAAACTACCCAACTCATGATCTCGAGTTGGCAGCAATAGTCTTTGCTCTCAAAATATGGCATCACTATCTCTATGGTGTTCATGTGGATGTGTTCATAGACCACAAGAGTCTCCAGTATGTTTTTAGTCAGAAAGAGCTCAATCTCAGGCAAATGAGGTGGTTAGAGTTGCTCAAGGATTACGACATGAGTATCCTCTATCACCCAAGTAAGACTAATGTTCTTGTTGATGCTTTGAGCATGTTGTCCATGGGGAGTACAACCCATGTTGAAGAAGGCAAGAAGGAGTTAGCTAAGGAAGTCCACAGGCTGGCACGGTTGGGTGTTCGCTTGTTGGATTCCAGAGAAGGCGGAGTTGTTGTGATGAATGGAGCTGAGTCCTCATTAGTGGCAGAGGTGAAAGAGAAGCAAGACCAAGACCCCATTTTGCTTGAGTTGAAGGCGAATGTGCATAAGCAGAAAGTGATGGCTTTTGTACAAGGGGGAGATGGAGTGTTGAGATACCAAGGAAGATTGTGTGTTCCGGATGTAGGTGACCTCCAAAAGAGGATCATGGAAGAAGCTCACAGTTCCAGATATTCAATTCATCCGGGTTCCACATAAATGTACCACGATTTGAGAGAAGTTTATTGGTGGAGTAGCATGAAAAAGTGCATCGTTGAATTTGTTGCTAAGTGCCCAAATTGTCAGCAAGTCAAGGCGGAGCATCAGAGACCGTGTGGTGTAGCCCAGAATATACCCCTTCCGGAATGGATGTGGGAGATGATCAATATGGACTTCATCACAGGTTTACCACTATCTCGCAGGTAGCATGATTGCATTTGGGTGATTGTGGATCAGATGACCAAATCAGCCCACTTCGTACTGGTGAAGATGACCAATACAACAGAAGAGTATGCAAACCTGTACATTCGCGAGATAGTTCGATTGCATGGAGTCCCCTTGTCCATCATCTCAGACAGAGGAGCTCAGTTTACCGCGCACTTTTGGAAGTCATTTCAGAAAGGTTTGGGCACAAAGGTGAACCTTAGTACTGCTTTCCATCCTCAGACGGATGGTCAAGCAGAACGCACCATTCAGACCTTAGAGGATATGTTGAGAGCATGTGTTCTTGATTTTAAAGGTAATTGGGATGACCATTTGCCTCTTATCGAGTTCGCATACAACAATAGTTATCACTCCAACATACAGATGGCTCCGTATGAGGCTTTATATGGGAGGAGGTGTAGATCTCCCATTGGCTGGTTCGAGGTTGGTGAAGTTGAATTGATAGGACAGATCTGGTTCATCAAGCTATGGAGAAGGTGAAGTTAATTCAAGAGAGGTTAAAGGCAGCACAGAGTCGTCAGAAATCCTACACAGATATTAGGAGAAGAGATTTGCAGTTTGAGGTTGATGATTGGGTATATCTGAAGGTCTTACCCATGAAGGGTGTGATGAGGTTTGGCCGAAAAGGGAAGCTCAATCCCCGCTACATTGGTCCTTATAGGATATCAAAGAGAGTTGGCAATGTAGCATATGAGTTGGAGCTACCATCCGAGTTAGAGACAGTCCATCCAGTATTTCACATCTCTATGTTGAAGAAATGCTTGAGTGATCCTTTCCTTGTTGTGCCTACTGAGAATATTGGCATCAAGGACAACCTATCTCAGATCCTTGATTGCCAAGTTCGCAAATTGAGGACCAAAGTGGTTGCTTCGGTGAAAGTCTTGTGGAGAAATCAGCTCGTTGAAGAAGCTACTTGGGAGGTTGAGAAGGACATGAAAAAGAGATATCCACATCTTTTTGACACCAATGCAGACCCAGAGCAAGGTAGTAATTCTTAACGAAGTACCGTTTTAAATTTAGCATGTTGAGTCCTTGAGTTTTTAAATTTAATTGGCATGTGCTGCTTGGAATTGTATTGTGTTGGGTTGTTGGATGTCCCCATCCCTTACAGGCTTAGTATGGGCTCATTCGAGGACAAATGTTCCCAAGGGGGAGATATTGTAACACCCCATAACTTGGAGTTGGAGAAAATGTAGAAAATTGCTGCAGTACTGGCTCTACGGGACCGACCTACGGACCGTAGGTGGGTCTACGGACCGTAGGGAGGCAATCGTAGAAACCAGGTTGAGGTTGGAGAATGTCAAGTTTCAGGAGTTGATTCTACGGACCAAAGGTACGGGTCGTAGTCTGATCTACGGACCGTAGTTAGGACTTATAGGTTGCCCTCCAGACTTAGTTGAATTTCAGTTCTCAGGGCCTGATCTACGGTGGCCATGTACGGACCGTAGATCGGATGACGGGCCGTACATGGGCATCGTCAGTTGGAAGGCCAAACTGGCAAACTCTCTGAATCAAACGACGTAGGAACAGGACGGACTGTAAGTCGCACCGACAGTTTTTATTAAGGGTATTTTAGACCTTTCCCCCTCCCTTCTAAACCCAAATCCCAACTTTTCCCTATTATTTTCGGGCTAAAAACAGCAGAAACAGTCTGGAAACATTATTGCACTTAGAAAAATTTGAAAGGAGGTTCAAGAGGAGAAAAGGCTAGTGTTCCAAGAACTTCAACCAAGAGCTTGTGATTTCGCCAAGATCTTTGATCTTCCAGATATGTAAGGCTTCCCTCAGTGTTGGGCTAGTACGTTCACACGCCAATTTACATTCAGAATTATGAAATCTAGGGTTCCATCCCATGTTCTTGAGAAATATTCGAGTTTTCTGCCTATTGTTACTGAATTCCAGTTAATTCTTGAGTATTGTGTCATGTTCTTGAGCAGTTATCTTGCTATGGTTCATGCTTAGATTCTGGTATGAACCCTAATTATTGAGTTGGCTGTCCATATTTTATTTTCTACAAAGAACTCTATAAATTGAGCATTTACTGAATAATTTGAGAATTTCTTGAACTGGGACTTAAATTTTAAAATGATCTTGCTTTTGAGAGAGATAAAGGGGAGTTGTGAGTAGAGTTAAAGAGGCTGTTTGAGTAACTTGTTAAATGAAACTTTGATTTCTAAAAACAATCATTTTGAGTGAGAAAGAGGATTTTGAGTTGAGAAACAATTGAAAAGGCTTTGAGAAGAGAAGTTGAGGCACTAATTATTAAAGAGTATCTTTTGAGTAATTATCTCAAAAACAGAGAAATAGTATATTTTTACTTACTTGAGCATGAGTATATTTATTGGGAGTAGTATTGAGCACCAATATGGGAATGAGTTCAGACAACTCAAACTCCCCATAAACCATGTATGCCAACATGGGTAAATGATTCATACTTTTTAGATGATTTCCTTATGCCTTCGGGCAGAGCTTAGTGGATCCACTTAGTTGAGGATGTCCTATACTCCGGCAAGGTATATGACAGTTCTGGCAGTATGGGTGAGACGTTGTATCATCATTTAACTCAGAGTGATGGTTGTCGGTTAGAGAATCTCCCAAATAAGAGTAAATACTTAATTTGTGATAATTACTTATATTCTTGAGATAACATCCGTACTTGAAAGTTTTACTTGAGTTACTTCAAAGTTTATTTTTGCATTAAGTTGAGTTGAGGTGAATATTCCTTGAGCCCTATCTTTTCTGTTATTGCTTTACTCAGCTGTTTTACATACCAGTGCATTCAATGTACTGACGTCATTCGACCTGTATCGTTTCATGATGCAGATGCAGGTGTTCAGGGTCATCAACAGGCGCTTCGTTGGTACCGTTTGCACTCCAGATAGCAGTTGTGGTGAGCCTCCTAGTACTTCCGAAGGATCTATCTTTTATTCAGTTGTTGTAGTTTTGTTGAGGTATTGTGGGGTCTGTCCCGACACCCGTCTGAGTTATTTAGAGGCTTCATAGACAGGTCTAGAGTTGATGGGTTCCCCCGTACTTGTTCGTATCTTCCCATGTTTGAGTCTTTCTGATGGTTTCAGTATTTGAAGTTTGAGTATTTTCAGCATTGAATTATTTTAATCTTTCATTTGAGTTTATGAGTCTATTCATACTATGATAGGAGCCTTTTAGGCTTAAGTTAAATCTTCCGTTAAGTAGTGAATCAGGCCAAGGGTTTGCTTGGGGATCAGTAATGGTTCTCAAGTGTTGGCCACGTCCAGGGTGTAGGCTCGGGGCGTGACACAGGGCTCTTTACATATATGATTCATTAAGTGGATATGGACGAAAGCATTCAAAAGCGGTCATGAGATTGGTTGAAAAACTATCAAAAATGATCCCTTTGTTCTTAGATTGCACTGAGTTTTATAGGAAAAAGAATGATATTGACTGGAACTCGGATATTCATTATTTTGTCAAAGCAATTGGAGATCCATTGTTTTATGGCAAACGTGAAAATATTCCACAATAAATTGATGAATCAAAGTAGGTATTTTCTATTTATTATTTTCAGTTCGCACCATTAAATGTTTGGATTATGATTGTATCTCTTTTTTTTGCAGTGATTGTGGTTTGTATACTTGTGCATTTGCTGAGTTTGTTTGTAGAGGAGATTTGAACATCGCAGAGTCAATTTTTGATGTTGCTAATTTTCGATTGAGATATGGAGCATTACTTTGAAACTATGGCAAGAGGAAGATTGATACTGGAATTGTTAGTGAAAGTGAAACAACTCGGAAAGGTGGCCTGTCAATTCGGAAGGGGAGGAATTAAAATGTAGCATGTTGTTGAAGGATTAAGACAATTTTTTTAAAGAAATTTGTTGTTGAAATTTGTTCCTTTAAAAAGAGTTTGTTGCAGTTTAGGATATCACTTTAATTGCTATTTTCGTTCAGTTATGGTGTCTATTTTGTGTTGAAACAACTCACAAACACTTTATTTGATATTTTAGATTATTTTGGTGCTTTTTTTGTTTTTCGATCATTGTCGATTCTTAATTGTTTTGTGTATTTTTCAAGTTAAATAAGTCATTGTGTGGTTGATATATTATACCAACAATCCAGCCATGAACTAACAAAAACATCTAGTTATTTTTTTATATACCAAGTTCAATATCAATTACACCTATACAAAATAATATACACCAAATTCAAGATCAATTACAACTAATATTATACCAAAAATATTCATACCAGTTTATTTTTTTTACACACAATGAAAAAATTTAGAATTTTCACCTAATCTTTCACCTAAAATATATCAGCAAATATTGTTGTATATATACAATCAAATATGATGTTTTACACCAGAACATAAACCTGAAGAATTTCATGAATTACCACCTTTTCAGTCATATATAACACAAATTTTTACAAAAATTCCTTATTAGTATACCAATTCATATGTAAAATTTCATTTTGCTGTAAACCAAACAATACGAGTATTTTTATGATTGTATCCAATTTTATGTAAAATTCTTTAATGTGTGTGTATATATTATGTCAGAATGATGTAGTATACCAATTCACTTTGATAATTTTTTCACCAAGAATACATTAATTATTAAACTAATATACATCAACAAACAATCTATTACAATAACAATTACTAATCATATAGCAATTAATACACCGATAATATGAATCAGACATTTAACATTAACCAAAGCAAAATTAGCATTTGCCAAAATATATCCGCATTTGTCAAAAAATCAAAAACAAATACAAATGCATATGCTTCATGTCAACCAAAAACAAAAAACATTAAAGCACACCAGTGTTAGTTCTGTTGCTCATTTTTTGGGCACGTTTTCTTGTTATGCCTGAGAGTACCACATCTACTACAAGTCACTTTACTCCTTTTGTATTTTCCTTCGTTGTATCCCTTTTTACGGTCATTGCTTGGTGGTCGGCCTGGTTGTTTTCTTGTAATTTGTGGTAACACTATTTCTTCCAAAATATGCGAAGGAATATCCCAAGTGCTTTCACAAGGCAATGGTTCAATTGGGATGGCATAGGTATCTTGATAATTCCTATTACTGTAATAGTTTAAACATAAATCTTCGTGATGCTTTTGTCTGTGTTTGATAACTGCAATTGCATGACTACATGGAATCTTATCATGTTGGAATCTTCCACAGGTACACATCCGAATATTCAAACATATTGTAAACCTTTTCGCACCATCTATAACAGTATGAAGATGTTCTGTTGATGCATGTGCAAATGAAAATGTAACAAATTAATAATAATAAATTCTAAACACAGCATAAATGTTATAGAAATCTTAATACTTACAATCATATGATGCAATATTTTTTTATTTTCCTCCAAGACTTCATTGTACTTGTTGGTTAAGGTTGTTGTTGTTTTTCTTCCTTCTTCATTGTGTTTCTCGTTCCAAGATTCAATTGTCTTGCGCACATATTCCAACAATGGCATCACTGGCAACCTTCTCCCAACAAGAATAGCATTATTTATAGACTTCGCAATGTTACTTGTCAATGTTCATGTTCTCTTTACTGTTGAGTCTGAACGGGACCATTTCTCATAATTTGCCTTCTCTAGATATGCTCGGTATTTTGGATTAATTTGGTCCATTCTTTCCATCAATTCATCAAACTCCTGTACGGTGTATGCTTTTACTAAACTAAAGAATAAATTTTTTACTTCTTCAATATCTCTGTGTGTCTTCTTTAGTAAATTTGTCCACAGGTGATAAATACAAGCATAATGCCTAAATTCTTGATAAACCGTGGCTGTAGCATTCCAGATACTCTTATTTCTATCAGAGATAAAGCACATATCGTTTCTATCACCAAATGCATTTTTGAAATTTTCAAAGAACCACAACCATGAATTGTCATTTTCTTAATCGAATATGCCGTAGGCAAGTGGTAGGATATGACCTATAAATAAACCAGATTTTAAACTGATACATCTATTTTATATATACTTACACCTAATCATTTATCAATATATATTACATCAACACAATAATCAGTTAATATATGAATCAAATATTATCTTAAATTTCATTATACATTTTACAAATATACATGCAATAAAAGCCTTAACAAAACGTGCAGATTACATCCAAACATAAGTTAATAACCAATCTGCAGACTAATAATAGATTTACAAAATCTTTCAATTTATTAAATAGATGTACCACAAAACATAACAATGACACCAACAAATTATATGCAGAACAGGAATTTTAAACCATGAAACACAACATATATAAGCGGTGACACCAAAAGTGGCAAGATGTGCCCTATAAATAAATCAAATTGTACACCATAAATGACAACATAAAATGGTGTTAAATATATTGAAAACAAGATAAAAATTTTGTAACACTAAAATTCTTACCTCCCGGATCCAATGGGCTAGCTATCAACATTGTGCCTTCATATGTTGATTTCAAATGGGTACCATCAACTACCACTATTGGTCGACAATACTCTCATCCTCTAATACTGGCATCAAGTGCTGTGAATGAATACAAAAAATGATTTTCATCTGTTTTTTATAATTCACAATTGTCCCTGATATATTGTTTCCAATATATATAAATACATTGGAATTTTCTCATATGACTCTGCAGGGTCACCTCTCAACGTCTTGAAAGATTTTTTCTTACCTCTCCATGCTTGCATGTATGTTAATGAAATCCCATGTATCCTCAACATGTCTACTCTTATGTCAGCTGGTGTGTAAATTGTTTTTGCATCAACTAACTTTTCAATTAACATAGCACCAAGCACACCACTAGTTGACTGACGCTTTGAATGATTCCTATCCTTCAACGGACATGTATGTGTATCGCAAAATTTTCTCACTTTGAATAACTTAGAATTATTCAAACATGATGATTTAAAAATTCACGAACAATTCTCGGTAGCACATTTCAAATAATAACTATAAAAACACAATAAAAAACAGACATGAGAAGTTGTCAAAATTTAATATTGAATAGAATAATATACATGCAGTTATACTAATCTTACCAGGTAGTACTCGACCTAGTAGCTTTAACACAAAACTCCCTCAAAAATGCATATCGTTTCATAACTTCCGCTAAAGTCTGCTTGTTTATATAAACTTGATCTACCGCCATCATATCGTGTTGAGGATTTGAGATTATTTCTGCTCCTTCATCTTCTTCAATAAGATCATCTAAAATTGGATCTACACCAGTCAAACATAGTGTATTTGATCTCAGAATATCTCGTCTTGATGGTAGGATACTATTTTGACACTCTATTCCTTTCATAGCTCTATCCACCAATGTTACACATAAGGGATACTTTGAAAAGAAGTCAGAATTTCATTTCTTTTGATCTAAATAAACCTGGACATCCATATCTTTATGGATCTTCATTGGTGGAGATAGAGCACTCACGACATATTCTAGTTCCAAATCAAATATGGTCGTGTTCACACCCAATTAGGAAGCTATAGTTGTAATCAAGCCTTCGTACTTGATGTTTGCGTCATATATTACTCCTTCAATATTGTAATCTACGTACTTGCCTGTGTTTAATTTTAACATATAAATCATATTAAAATTTAGAGCAAATTAAGCTTACATACATAATCATTACAGCAACCAAATTACACATTTTGATATTTAGGATGGTTTAATATACATAAAAGTGGTTTACGAAATTATGGTGTATCAATTAGTATACAAACACTAAATAATACTCCAAGTTCTATACCAATTACACCAAATATTATACCAAATCACATACAACAATATTCACTATCAATTACACGTAATTTTATACCAATGTAGAGCAAATTAAGCGTACATACATAATCATTACAGTAACCAAATTATACATTTTGGTATTTAGGATGGTTTAATATACATAAAAGTGATTTACGAAATTATGGTGTATAAATTAGTATACAAACACTAAACAATACTTCAAGTTCTATACCAATTACGCCAATTATTATACCACATCATATACAACAATATTCACTATCAATTACATGCAATTTTATACAAATAAAATTCACAAAATTAGACGTTAATACACGCATTGTAAAAGTCCAGCATTTTATTAAATTTTTACCAAAAACGTTTCAGTAAATTTTAACAATCCACTACTCCAAATCATATACACCATTTTATCTATCAATAACACATACTAATTTACCAAACATATAAGCATAAAAATTGACGCTTATAAACAACTAAGAAACAATATCATCAACACCAATAGATCATATCAATTACACCAAATCAAATAAACCAAGTAAAATTTCGATTACACATGTCAATCTATCAAACAAATATTCATGGAATTTGACCTCTATACTCGTTTTATCATAGATCAATGTTTTCACATAATCATTTACCAAAATTGAATCACAACCCAAAACGCTATAAATTAAACCAAAAATGGATACAAAAAATTAAGCACAACTTTGATTTTTAATAACAACTTAATATTCACTACTAATTCCATCACACCATCTACCCGGATTCATTCAATGAAATATGGTCAGATTTCAAAAAAAATTTGACAAATAAATCAATTAAATCTTTATTTAATCTTAATTAAAATAATCACGTAAAAAATAACCAATTTTAGCATGATTTATCACAAATACATGATGATGCGTCCCATCGTCCGTTATGTTGAATAAGAATCGAAAATCTGTTGATATCCATTATTGAACAATCCATCATATTGGGGAGAAAGAGAGGTTTAATTTGGTTTAAAAACCTTTATTTGATGTGAGAGAATATTTTAACCAATTTGAATCAAACGTGGAAGGTAAAAAATTTGGAGAAAAATCAGATAATTGGAGAAAATCGTGGCTGATTTATTTTTATGCTACATTTTTTTTATTTCATATTTATTTGATGTGAGAGAAAATTTAACCAATATAATTAAATGTGGAAGGTAAAAAATTTGGAAAAAAATCAGGAATTTGGAGATAAACGTGGCCGACATTATTTTTTCTCTAATTTTTTTTAAAAAATCATATTCTTGAAAAAAAAAAACTACTGCTATGTTGGTGTAAATATAAACTATTGTTATATTGTGGTAATTAAGGTACTTAAGTTGTATAGTTAAGTTCTTTGCCCTTTATTTTTCTTATAACTCATATAAAACCAACTCTTCAATTCACTTATTATTCTATCTCATTATACCTTGTAATTTATGTAATATTGGGGTTATTCATTTATCCAATTTACTACCCCATAATCTTCTTATTGATTACAAGGAATAATTTCTCACCTATAAATAGTGATGGTCTTCCTTTGTTTTGAGAATTAGAAATATACAAGAGAAACAGTATAAGAAAAGATGAGAAGAGAGTAATTATATGTTGAAGGAAGGTGTTCTTTTTTAGGAGCTTTAAACTTTTCAACTAATTTGGAGTTGCTTGAGTTATACGACGTTTTTGGGTTGTTGTATCTTGGAGGGGACAAGTCAAGAGTTATACTACTGGATATGTGTAGATTATGTCGCAGTGCACTTGAATCTCCTTAAAGAGAACGAGATATCCACGCCTCAACCTGAATACTTTTTTATTCAATTTTGTCATTTTATTTTCAACTGTAATTTATTATATTTGTGATATATTACACCAACTATTTTATGGAGACTCATTTTTTGTTACAGTTTGAAAAAGTGTGAATATTAAAATAGGAGACATCATTCCGCTCAATATTGTTGCTCTCTTCAAGAGATGGAAGAGAAAAGATGTACGGGTAAAATATTTTTCTACTTAATTCAAGCGGAGAAAGGGTAAAGAAAAAAAATATTTTACCTAATATTTTTCATGATAAAATGATACTATTTTTTTTAATGAAAAAAATAATATTTAAATTCTAAAAATAGTGGGGGTTTATGAACTGAGAAAAAATCATTGTGAAAAATGTGATTTTTGCATCTTTGAGAAATACCTTAAATTAGAGTATTATAAGTGGATATATTAATTTTGAAAAAATCACATGTTATTATTTGCATATGATTTGAAAAATTTTGTCTCTAACATGAGTGTCATCAAAGAAACTATGATGTAGATTTCATCACCCTAATTTAAATTTGTGGGTAGACGTTCCACTAAGTTCCTCTACTTTCAACAATGTGGCGAGTCTTCCTCGCATTTAGAGAACTTAAGTTTTGTGTCAGTAGATGTTATTCACTTTAGTTGTGTTAGCTTTCAGGCAGCCCGGATCTTGTCTTAACAAATTATCTCTTTCAGTTTATAGGCTTTCGAATATTCATATTTAGTTGTAATAGATTTATTTTTGAAATCTATTTTAGTTATGATTTTTTGTTTACAGCTTCCACTTCGGTCTTCTTATGATATGCTTAGATATGTTATTCCAATGATTATTTTGAAATCACTTGTGATTTCAAGTGCCCTGTCTCGATTAGAATATAGACTCGGACTATGACACTAAAAAAGATAAGTGATGCCTAAGAGGTTATGTTGATTCATAAAAAGGCTATGACGATGCCTACATGGCTATATTAGTGCTTATGGGGCTATTTTGATTGCCCATAGGGCCAAATTGTTGTCAATATGAGTATATAGATTAATTGAAACTTACCGAACTTATGAGGGCCTAGGTAGGTTAAATTGAATATTGTTTGTATGTGTTGAGCTTATGGAGCCTGATTAGATTGTTGTTTGATTATTATTGTGTAATTTGTGTTAGGAAGTGTTAGACTATATTATGATTATTTCTAACTCTTCTCCTCGAGTACGTTCAATGTTTGGTTATACCAATTAGCTTACTTCAGTTAAGTTGACTATTGATTTGACTATGATTTTATAAAAGTTAACCCATGAATAAGTAATTACGTTTTGGTTAACCTCTGACTCCCTATCTAGATATAATTTGCAGTCCCTTTGTTATCTGCCTTAGTATTTCATAGATTTAGGAACAAATAGGTGTATCTGGATTATCTTTGGTTTCCTTATCTATATTTATGTTCAGTATTTTATGATACCTTCTCAGTTATCATTCACCTTACATACTTGCTGCGTCATTTTGTATTGACACCTAGATTCCGGAGGCACTACATTCATATCTGTAGGTAGAGGTTTTCATATTTTGGGTAAAAATCGAATCAAATCGATTAAATAAATCAATTTTTATTTGGTTTGATTTTTTTTTTTAAAGTCAATAATATTTGATTTGATTTAGTTTTATTGAAAAAAAAGTAAATAAATAACCGAACCAAATGGAACCGACAAATTATATACATATATTTTTATAATTATATATACAAAATGTATTATTTTTATGCATAAAAATGCAGTATTCTTATAAAAAAGTAAGTATGATGCATTTTTTATTCGTGCAACAATATTAATAGTTGATGCATTATTCGGTAAGTCTATGATTATGGAGTCAAAATGAGCCCAAATATAGGCAATTTACCCAACGCATCCAAAATTATATGGGTTGGGCTCAAGATAATTTTAATTGGGTTCAATTTCAATCCATTCAAGCCTTAACCCATTCTTAAAAAATCTTCAATTGAGCTCAATTTAATCTCCAATTTTAATTCGTTATAAGACTCTGTATTTGCATTAATGTAATATATATTCTCTTGTTGAAGGCATGAATTACTATCTATTTTATATCTTCTAGAATTTATCTATCAATTTGTAACTTATTTTTGTTATTTTCTTGAGTTGAAATTCTAATTGTGGTTATAAAAGTTAAATAACAATATGTTAAAATTATTGTGATTAAGCGGGTCAAATTGGGCGGGTCATGACCCAACCCGATTTTTAGCCCATTCGAGCCCAAAGTAAACTTGGACGGATCATGACCTAACCCGATTTCTATTTCAACCCATTTTAATATCTCTAATTTCGACCTAACCCGCCCATTTGACACCCCTATATATGATGTTTAGTACATTGGATTAGCTAACAATATAAATCGAAAGTCAAACATAATTGGAGTTCAGAAATAAAAATTATAAGACCCAAAATGGCACGAAGATAGTTCATTACCTTTTGAATGAATTGTTATCTCTTTTTTATTTTTTTTGATTTAATTATTTTTTTCTTTCATATACGATTAATAATCGAACTGAATCAAATCAAATCAAAATCGATAAGGATCAAAATAATAAATATATATTATATTTAGTTTGATTTGATTTCAATTATTTCAAAATTGATTAAATGAATTTAGTTTCGATTTTGATCGATAGTCGACCCCAATCGATTCGTGAACACCCTTACCTGACATGCCTTCTTAGTACTATTACCGAGTTTCAACAGATTGGCCAACTCATCTTCTTTCAAAGTTATCAAATTCAGAGGTTTATCAGTATTTTATTATGGATAGATGATTGATAGCTTTATACCAACCAAGTATATTAGTCTTGCACATTTGAGTTGTATAGTTGTGTAATGTCGGCCTTGTTACTAGCCTTGTTGGCCTTTGTTACTTATTATGTTGTGTGATGTACCGTGAATTTATGGTACTTTTGATGCATTAAACTTAGAGTTTTGCGTGTGTCTTAAGCATTTGTTATTAGATGTGATGGTATTTTGCTTGAATTATTGCAGGAAATAGGTTTGGAGCAGTTGGCATTAGAAGTGTTGCAACAGCAGGGTTTTTTTTGTAGCAGTACGACTTGACCTACGAGCCATAGGTGTAAGTCGTGGGTTAAAGAGCTGAGAATTGGAGCTAAGTATAAAATGACGGAAGCCAATTGACGAGCCGTAATCTCCTCTGCGAGTCGTACATAGTGAGTCATAGAAAAGTTCAGAGAAGTTGAGTTCCAGTACTTGAATGACGGATGGACAGGATGGACCGTACTAAGATCTACGAGCCATAGGATTACCTACAAGTCGTAGGTGCCAAACCATAGACGACACTGCCTAAACCGAATTTCCTTAGCTTTCCTTTCCCTACTCTATTTAGGATTTATTTTCTATAAATATTTGTTGTAATTTTCGATTTTGGGTTGTTAGACTTTTTGAGATACATACTTTTGTCTTTGAAAATTTACTTGCAAACATTTGGTGCAATCGATTCTTGTTGTTTTGGTTTATAATATTGCTTTGCTTTCGTTTATCAATTGAAGATTACAGATTTCATCTACTATAATTGTAAGTCATCATTTATTCTATTAACCCTATTATGAATTGTGATCACTCAAGCATGAGTAGCTAAATCCACAACTAGGGTTGTGGGAACCATGAGTAATTAACAATGTAAAACTGATAACTAAGTAACTCTGGAATAGTGTTTATGCATGCATTGTTAATCTCTTCGTTTTGAATGCTTTTTAACGGTGCGCAACGTTAGAACTCGCCTAATTCCTAGTTGCCCGACCAAGGAAGTAATGAATGAGAAAGAGATTGAATAACGAAGATTTAGTGTTCATAATCCGCTATCTAATAGCCTAACCCAAATATGTGAAGGCTAATCTGGGGTCAATGGTAAGGGTTAGTAAAGTATACACACGTAGACCGACCAAGTTGCATAGTGAAATTCCTTATTTGGACGCCCAATCACTTAGAAGATACCTAACTTACCGACTTTGCATGTTAAACACTAGGAAAGGATTACTATTATTAGATTTACCGCTTTAAGAGCTTGTGGGGAACATATATGCCCTAGTTTCATCTCATATTGATATTTACAAACTGCAAATCCTATTACTTGTTACTACAAATCGATCAATCATTATTTTGTTTTACAAACTCCTCCTTTTTACAGGAATAAGCTGACTAAAAGTACAATCGACATTAATTAGCCTAAGTCTAGACCTTGTTCCTCGTGGGATAGATCCTAACCTTTGTTAGGTTCTTTATTTGACAATGACCGCTTATACTTCTTTAGGGAGGTGTAATTTGAGCATATCATTGTGATCTTAGATATTATGAGGCAGAGGCGGATTTAGGTACAACGGTGGGGGCAGCACGCCACCTACGGATCTCGGTTGAAACTCTGTATATATAGGTATATATATAGAATTTATAGATATATATTAAGTTTGGCACCCAGAGTGATTAAATAGTGGATGGTGCCGCTGGCAAAGGTCATCATATGTGGCCAAGAGACGGAGTTCTAAATTGGTTGGAAACGCTTTTTCGTACTTTATTCCAAAAGTTTTTTGCTTGCTTGCTTTCACTCGCTTCTTTTTCATTTTTTATCTTTTTTTTAATTGCTATTCTTTATTAATCCAAATTAAACTCTTTTTTGCATTAATTAATTTTTGATTTTTTTTAAAAAAATATCTCTTGCTATGTTATTGTTATGTATATGCGTTCATATTTTATATTGTTAGTATTAAATTTTAAAATATTATATAAATATTAATAAAAATATATATTTTTTTTAAATTAAAAGATTTTATTTTTACTAATATTCGCGTTAAGTAAAGATGATTGGGTTGAAGCTACAATTCTTGATTTTTTTTCACAATTATATTTCTGTAACAACACACAAAGATCAAGTATAAATATATTGAGGTAATAACATTAGATGATTTACACATGTTCACATTTTTAATGTGAAGGATTATTTCTTTTCTCAAAGTTTTAGAATATAAGGCCTTATTCTCGTCAGAAAAAAATAAATTGTTTAGGAATATTTAATTTCATAATATCTAGAAGAAAATATTGCTAAAAAAACTTACATATTCGATAGATTATTCTATAAAAATGGAAAAGATATATAATTCGAATCGAAGCCCAAAATTGAACAAACCGACCCGTTTATCCTATTTGGAGTATGTGACACCCAAAACCTCCAAATTTTGGATCTGCCTCTGTTATGAGGGTCTTCACGACTAACATAGTTATTCTATGCTATATATATCATGATAGCCTCGCCTGCCCTCCTTGAAATTTATTTATTTATAGATATTCTAGCCCTTAAATAAAGGAGGAAAATCTAGTAACATAGATTTAAAAATCGAAAGACAAAGAAGGCAAAAAGAAGGTTTTGTGGAAAAGAAATTTATATTATATTAATGGGTAAATTTCATACTAGACAATAAAGTAGGTTATTTGCACCAAATATAATCAAGTTTTTATTTACATAAAAATAACCTAAAATTAACGATATATGTACAGGCAACAATTTTTTAAAAAAAATAGTCATTTGTATATGTAATATATTGATATGTATACACAATGTATCAATATTGTATAAATGAAGTATACTTGTGCATAAGTGATATATAGCTATATATCATAGATGTATATACATCTATATACATTGTTGATACAATAAAGTAGACACTGTAAAACAATTATTTTTAATGACAACCAACTTAAATCTCCTCTAGACAATCCTTAAATCCAGATATTAACTCCTCTTAGTATTTCGTGTCTTTTCATATATTATTCAACCAAAACGATTCATGTTTGCAGCACATTAATTTAAAAAATTGAGCTTTGAACATGGAGGTAGAAGAAAAAAAACACGGAGGAGGAAAGAAGAAGTAATTATTGGCTGGAAGAAGATGACTAGAGAATGCGAAGAAGAAAACGTGGATTGTACTTCACTTGCAATTGAAAAGTGCCGACTGACCATTTCTGATAAAAAAAAGAAGAAGATAATTGGGCTATTTTGAGAAAGAATTTATGACCGAAGGGTCATTTTGCTTAATTATCCCTTTATTAAAGAAGAAACTACATTATCCATAAAATTTAAAATAATTACATGTTCATACCCCAATCCAAAGTCATTCAAGAAATACTCATTCTTTCAAAAAAAAAAAAAATTACAACCCATACCTCATATTCATTAAGGCTGATAATTTTCTTTAACTGATACTTACTCAGTATCATATATTGTATTTGTATCATTAAGGCTGATAATTTCGCTTAACTGATACTAAATCAGCATATATACTATATTGATATCATTAAGGTTTCTTATTCAGAAATTACTCATAGTCAAAGATACTATAAGAGTATATGTATATTGTTGTGGTATCATTAAGATTTCTTGTTTAGAAATTACTCATAGTCAAAGATACTATAAGAGTATATGCATATTGTTGTGGTATCATTAAGATTTCTTGTTTAGAAATTACTCATTAGTCAATGATACTATAAGAGTATATATATTTTTATGATATCATTAAGGTTTCTTGTTCAGAAATTACTCATTAGTTAATGATACTATATATATACTGATTTAGTATCAATTAAGCGAAATTATTAGCCTTAGTGATACCAACACAGTGTATGATACTGATTTAGTATCAGTTAAGCGAAATTAGTTTGGGAGGAGGGAGGTATATAATGTTATTATTTAGTGGGATATGAATGTAAAGGAGTATATGTTTGTAATTATTTTGCTTTTATGGGATATTTGCTTAGTTTTCCCTATATTAAAAGCATGAAGGTCTTTAGAAATGTTTAAAGACTTTATTTTCTAATATTCAAGATTTTGAAACCAACTAAATATTGTATATTATTTTTTTCCTTAATAAAATAACAAATAATAATAGTAATAATAATCAACCTATTAATTCCCTTTAAATATTTTAGGTAAAATTTGACCTCTTTCAATTCCCTGTAGATTTAAGACTCTTTATATATGGGGTGAGGGAAAAAAAGATTCTTCAATATATTTGGACTCATACGTGAATATTGGTGTGAGTTTGGAATTTTAAAATGGTAGAAACTCGAATTCAAAAATAGTTAAAAACTTGAAATTAATATTTATTAAGTATGATATTAAGAACCCGTTTGGCTTAACTTTAAAAAGTAGCTTTTTAAAAATAAATTTTAAAAAATCAATCTTAAGTAACTTTTAAGTTAAAAAAATTAAAAGTAGGGAAGTATCTACTTTTAACTTTTAACTTTTTTTAAAGTCATTTTAAACTTATTTAAAGTTATATTTAACTTTGCCAAACACTCCCAAAAGCTAAAAATGACTTCAAAGTAGGTTTGACAAACTTTTAAGCCAATCCAAACAAGCTCTATATTTGCACTTTCAACTTCTTTTATGCTTAGGATTTTTTTTTTCGTTGTACCATTTTAGGTTTAGGAGCCTAATTCATTTTCTTTTTCGGAATTCATTCATTTTGTCATTTTTAACTATACATAATTTGAGCAAGTTTTTAACCATAATTTGATGAAGATTCATAGTTTATGAAAATCAATACAATTCATCTCATTAAATGAAAAAAAGAAGGTGAATCTAGATAAATTATATTGAGGAGAAAGAAGGTGAATCTAGATAAATTACATTGAGAAGGTGAAGTGTTAATATTCCTATATTCCACTTGATTATATATTTGATCTTACTAACATCCTCACCTTAATTTTTTTATATAGTATTTTATTGACACGTTATATACACCCACGCACACTATCACTATTAAAAGTAATAATGAAGAAATAAACAAAATAAGAGTTGCTCATTTTCTGAAGATTTTAATCATTTAAAATATTGATAAATAAATAAATAGTAATATTAAATATAGAAAAATATCACATCACCTTATTTTATGCCTTATTCATATAAATTTTATTATTATTAAAAGGGAAAATGGTCAAAAATGTCCTTAAACTATGTGAAAGAAACAAAAATGCCATCCGTTTATAGTTTGGTCCAAAAATGCCCTTGTCATCAATACTTTGGTCCAAAATGCCCTCATTGTTATTTAATGAGTCAAAAATGCTCATTTTCCAAATAAATATATTATTTATTTTCTTTTAGCACATTCTTTTTCTAATAATATTTTTTAAATTAGTAAATTTTTATCTTACTTCAATTCAGAAAAAAATAAAAAATGAAAATATTTCTTGTTTTATTATAATTATTTTTTATGGTTATATAAATAAAAATTAATGATGAATATACTATGATCTTATATATATGACATATATTATCTGTCGAAAGAGAACATGAAGTTATTCCATTTTTATTTGTTAAAGTGATTTTAAAAGAAAGAAAACAAGAACACAGTTCTTTAATAATATTTTATTTAGGAAGAAGATATGTTTAAAAAGAAAAGAAATAATATATTTATTCGGAAAAGGATATTTTTGACCCATTTCATAACTATAGGGATATTTCTGGACTAAAATGTTGACTGCAAAGATATTTTTGAATCAAATTATTAACGACAAAAGCATTTTTGAGCCAAACTATAAACCAAAGATATTTTTATTCATTTCACATAGTGTTAGAACATTTTTGACCCTTTCTACATAACTCTAGTCAATGATCAACCTGTCTTTAGTCAAAGAAAATAGTATTATTAAAATCTGCGATGACTTAGGGATACATTTTCTTTGGCAAAATATCTTGGACCCTAAGCCCAATTACTTTAAAAGCCCATGGACGCCATAGCCTCCTCCGCCTATAAAAACTGGGCCTTTCTACTTTATAGTCACCGCATCTCTTATTTCTGATACTTCAAAATTAGGTTTTTCTTCTCTTGTTTCTCAGTGTAGTTTAATGGCCGCCGAAGTTGAGTACAGTTGCTTCGTCGGTGGGCTCGCCTGGGCCACCACCGATAGAACACTAAGCGATGCTTTCTCTACCTATGGTGAAGTAGTCGACTCGAAGGTCCGTTTGTCGCAGAGCAGAAATCAGATCCGAGCCCATTTTTTGGTTTCGTTGATGACCTTCTGTTACTGATTAATATCTCTATCTCTGGTTTACTTGATTCATCTGTTACTGTTACTCTGTTTATACTGTTATACCATTCCTTGAAACGGTACGTTCCGTCTTCCTTCTCTTTTTGTCAAGAGATGAAGAAAGATAGATCGGTTTTAAGTTTTGATTTTACTATTTAGTTTTATGTGTTTGTAACCTTGTAGATCTGTTAGATCTGAATTGTTTCGTTACTGTTTTTGCTATTTTCAGATCATTAATGACAGAGAAACTGGTAGATCTAGAGGATTTGGCTTTGTTACCTTTAAGGATGAGAAATCCATGAAGGATGCTATTTCAGGGATGAACGGTCAGGAACTTGATGGCCGTAACATCACTGTTAACGAAGCTCAAGCCCGCGGAAGTGGAGGTGGAGGTGGTGGTTTCGGAGGTGGCAGACGCCGCGAGGGCGGTGGTGGTGGCTACGGAGGCGGTGGTGGCTATGGAGGCGGAGGTGGCTACGGAGGTGGCAGACGTGAGGGAGGTGGTGGAGGTGGCTATGGAGGTGGCCGACGTGAAGGTGGTGGCGGCGGTTATGGTGGTGGTGGATATGGCGGTGGTGACCGTTATTAGTTTGACAGCTATGAATTAGGTCTATATGGTTAATGGCCTTTATAGATAGTTTTATTATGGTTTTGTGAATTGCCATACTGTTGTAGTGTGGTTTAAGTTATCGTCCTTTATATTTGGTTGTTAAGATACTGTGAATCTGTATTTTGCGAAGTTCCATGGAATCAAGTAAATGACGGTTTGCGAATAATTGTGCCAATTTTCTTTTGCCCCTTGCGTTTAAAATTAGACTGAGCATGTTGTGGAACTGTCTTTTTCAAATAATTTCAAACAATTGATTATTTTAGATTGAGTTATTTATATTTATGTACTAATTTTTATCCCAAAAAACTAATGTAAATAAATCTATTTGATTTTGAAAATGAAGTTTGTATATTTAAGGTAATGAAGTTTGTATATTTAAGGTTGTTGGGACGAGAAAATGGGGCATGACAAAGTATAGACTAAATTGGTAATAAATAGCCTATTTTTATTTTTTTTCAAAAAAAGGATTTTATTTTATTTATTTGGCATTCAATAGTCATTATTCTTTTTCTTTATTTCTTTTTTATCTCCTTTTTATTTGTCCATCGTTTTAGAATAGAATTCTTCTTCTTTTTTTTTAGAATTCTTTTCACACGTATATTTGTTTTTCTCCCATATTTTCTATTCTCTTTAATTCATTTTGTTTGTGAAAAAACAGATATAACAATATGTTTATTCATAGTCATGGATACTTCTAAAAAATCATTTATATAATATTTTGTTCTTGTCAAATAAATTGTTGAATTTCATAATTTGTTGAATTGAATTTTCTCAATTTTGTTTTAGCAAAAATTTAGGTTATTCTTCTTTGTTTTTTTCTTTCTAAAATCCTTTTCATATGTATACTTGCTTCTCTTCCAAATTTTCTCTTCTTGTCTTTAATTCACTCTATTTATGCAAATTAGATATAACTGTATGTTTATCATTGATCCTCCCAGAAATTTCTTTTAATATATAATTATGTAGCGTTTCTTATCCAATTAATTTTGAAATTTCGTGATTTGTGGAATTAAATTTTTTTGGCAAAAATTCAAATTATAGTATTTAAAATTTTTGTTTTAAATTTCATGGGTAAGAAAGGTTCTCATAAGATTCTCGTACAAAATTGAAATGATGATTTTGATGAATACAAACCTATGTATACCAATGAATGTCAATCTCAATTTAAATAAATGTTTACAAATTTATTAGGTGAATACAGACCAATGAATACAAAGATGAATACGAACCAATATATACATACTGCAGTTACCGTATACATAAACAAAATCACATGTACAATTTATGAATAAAATTTTATTTATACATGTATCATATTTATTTCATTCTTGTATTCATTATAGTAAGTATAACCTAAATAAATCCATAGTATAAGAAGTAAATTACATTCTATCCATACTCTTTTTCTAATTACAGGAATCCCTTAAAATTTGTACCTTCCGGATACATTAATTCTGATACAAGAAGAATCCTTCTGTTGTGCTTAAAAAGGGAACAAAATATTTTCTGTCGCACTTAAAAAAGAAAAGAAACGTAAAATTAAATATCAAATCCATAAATCACGTAATTACGCTGTTGTCTTTCTAATAAATCTCTCCCAAAGCATAACAACTTCAAAAAATTCAAATTTCAAATTTCTTCTCCCAAATTTTCAACAATATTTTCAATTTCGATTAAAAAACATTGAAAAAATGAGTTGATACATCATGAATATCTCTATTTTCTCTCTTATTTTTGGACGTTTTTTCCACAATTGATTTAGAGGTCGAAGATATATCCTACTTCGACTTTGACTTCTCTAATCTCAGATTCTTCATGAATAATGGGTATTTAGCAGTAATTTGTATAAATGTATCATGGCCATTATTGTGTATCAGATACGTGTGATACACATTAGGCATTAATATGTATCAGTTATAGTACATTATGGTTTATGTACCAAGATTATTATTGGGTAATCTTGATACACAACAAAAAACTGATTTACTACTATCTATTTCCTTTTAAAATTAAAAAATATTGAAGATACATTATAAAACTTGATATATTATAAATGATACATTAGACATTACTTATGTATCAAGTACATAAGTATTGAATATGAAGTCACTAATCGAATATTCATCAATATTAGGGTTATGTATCAATGTAATAAATATATACATGATACAATGCATAAAACATAATCTTTTGCAGCATTGATGTATCAGAAATTTCATACCACTAACAATGGCTAATTTATGAAACAAAATAAACAAGATACATTGAGAATCTGTAACTTTGGTAAACATGGGTATGTAGATGCATCCTTCTTCGATTTTGACTTCTCCAACTCAAGATTCTTCATGAATAATGAATTGTTTCTTTGTTTAGATCTATTTTCAATACGATTTTCATCGTCAGAATAAAAAACACGACGTACAATATCTTGAGTAGTTGAAACTAATTGGGTAATTCTAATACTAAAAGAAGAAGCATCATCCATAAGTATCAGTAAATTGATGATGAAAAAAAAAATATGAACAAAGAGAAACAAGGAAGACAAAAACTACCTATTCAAGAAGTTGAAGTTTATTTGACTAGAGAGAACGATTTTGAATTTCAAATTGTAAAGAAGAAATTAATTGATAAGATTGTGGAAGTGAAAATAGGGAGAGATTGATGGAGTTAATTAAGGAAGAGAAACATGAGTTTTGGGAGTGTGAAGTTATGTATCTGGAGGTTGGGGTTTTGGGAGTAAAATAAGGAATTTTGGTAATATTTTGAAATGGTAGAGAATAATAGAAATTATGGTAAATAAAAGTGTGTAGATAAGTAATTTTTCCTTATAGTAATACTTATAATTGTTGGTAATATTCTTATGTATACATTATATAGTTCATGTATACATGCTACAATTACTGTATACATCAACAAAAATTTAAACGTCAATTTTTACGAATAAATTTTTGTGTACACATAAGTATATTAATTTTTTTTATGTATACATTGTGTAATTGCAACTATAATTATTGTTAATATTCATACGTATACAAACATATATAGTTTATATATACGCATAATTACAGTTTCTAATAAAAATCATTGCCTTTTCTATTGTTTGATTATTTATGATCAATGATCAATTATCTGATAATTAATACACGTTAATTGAGTATTAATAATATATTTTCTTGTCTTAACAGTAGCCATAATCTTTTAATAAGTTAATTAAAGATAAAAAAATCCTTCATTAAAAGTTGATGTAACCTTTTTTAATGGGTTAATTAATAAGTATTTTTTTCATTTCTTAAAAGTAGGTAAAAGTTTTTATTAATAGACAAATTACTGTCGGTTGGTAAAAAATAATTCACAAAATTACAATTAAATATATCTTTGTGTTGTTGTAAATTGTTTTAATATTTTTTTAAATAGACTGATAATAAAGTTGAGTTACTTGTTGATTTTTTTTTAAAAAAAAGTTGAGTTAATATTTTTTTAAATAGACTGATAATAAAGTTGAGTTTGAGAATTTAAAGAAAAACTATCTTCCTTAATTACGGGAGTTAGAAACAAGGAAGAAAAAATAATCTCACATCTCCTTAATTAATGCTGGTTGGTTACACATGGTTAAAAAGAACTGTAAAAAGTCTGTTATATTTCTTTTAGGCTAATACGTGCTATTTTTCTCTTGGACTATTAATTGCTAATTAATATTGGGCTATATATTGCTAATTGCATGTCGTAGTTGTATGTATGTGTCAATTCCTCTTTCATTATCCAAATGGGCTCTTAAGCTATCTTATAATAGTGAAAATTTTATAATTGACAGCTATAAGACTAATAATTATAAGTTATGACATTATTATTTGTCTTTCAAGTTATAACAATAAACAACTACGGGTTATAACATTTTACTAAATTAGAAAAAGACTTAAAAAAACATGATATACCATTTTGTTTTTAAAAAAATTAAAAATGAAAATTTAAGTAACAAATTTTTTGAAATTATTAATTATAATTGATAGTGGGCATAAATTTAGGAGAGTCATAACAAAAAAGATATTTGTTTTCCTTGTTTAACTCAAGTCAAGTTACTGATTTTTTTCTCACTTATTAGTTATCTTTCAAACAGATTTTTTTTTGTTAGTCAATATTCGTCATTTTCTCTCTCTTCTCAATACTCTTTCTTCTTGTTAGTGTTTATTTTCAATTTATTTTTGTATTGGCTATATAAATAATACAGTGTAATTTTTTTCTATTCAACGAAAATGCGACGAATTTGTGAATGAATATTTTCTAATTGTATACAAACAAAACATAAAAAAATTGATATGGAAAAAGATTAATGGAAAATGCAATGAATTTGTGAATGAATACTGATTAAATATAGATTTTGTATAATGTTTTTACTTTTGACATTATTTTTTTTATATGTATACTGTTAGTTCTTGGTATGAACATTAAAAATGTCTACAACTAAATTTGTTCATTTTTTGCATGAACCATTATTGATTTTTTGGTATGACTGGTACAAAAATTTTAAGACCAGTAAAACTGCAAATTCCTTAATATCAAAACGGAGTCCAGTACCATTTAATTTGATAATGAACATGTCATCTCTGTCGTTATCAGTCTCAATAAGTAAAAGATGACGTAATAACTGACACTACACCTTTATGTTTGGTAAGTAATTAAATTTTCCAAAAGCAGTTTGTAAAAATTGCTCAAATTGCTCATTACTGAGGAATGTAGTCAGGTCTTTAAACACATTCATATTGGTGCATGAATACCAATGGGTATATATCTTCCTTGCCTGAAAAATAATAATTTTTTGATATTAACTATACAAATATTATGTCATAAATTTCATATCAATTTTAAGCCAACTTCATGTCATTATTAAACAGACTTCATGAAAAATTCATGTAGATGACACACCAAATTCATATAAAATTCCTACTAAAAAGAGTACCATTTCATCAACTTCAGTCATAGAACAAATTGATACAACTGTGAGAAAGGACGCACCAAATTTATACCAATTTCATGCCAATAAAAATTCATACCAACTTTATATCGATTTCATGCCAAATATATACTCATTCTAATCATTGGATACCAATTTAATACATAACATAGTACAAATTTCATATAAATTCTATGTCATTTTACCAACATCAGTCAGGATAACAATTAATACAACCGTGAGAAAAAATCACACCATATTTATACAAACTTCATGCCAATGCATAAACATAAAAATACAAATTCATACCAAATGTAGAGTATAGCAATTTCATTCCAAAAATATACTCTTTCTAATTATTGGATACAATTTTAATACATGACATAAACTGTATCATACCATTCTCATATAAATTTTATGCCACTAGACAAATACAAGTTAATAATAAATCTCAGTATACTCAATATCAAAAGACACCACACGAACTCTACAATATATCAAAATCGAACAAAAAATCATGGCAATATATATATATATATATATATATATATATATATTTTAAATGAAATAAAAATTGAATAATTGAGAAAATAATTAAATAAAAAATTATCCTTGCAACATTTTTGCCCTTGTTTGACTTCGGAATTTTAGAATCATCTTTCAATGTTGCTCTTCTTTTAGATGGTTTTGAAGACTCACCCATGACCACATTCTTTGATTTTTTGGCTTACAAAATCTGAGTAAGATTCTGAATAGTAAGGGACGAAGGTTCCACCATTTTCCCTTTCTCTTTTGTCCCTTTTGATTTGGAGGAGTTGCAATTTTCTTTGATTCTTGTTTCTTCTCTTTTACTGGGCTTTGTTTTTTCTTGGGAGTGGTAACACTCTTGTTTGCCGGATTTGCATTCTTCTTGACCGGCGGAGATTGAATCAAAATATTAAAAGAGGGAGCCTCTATCTCAACATTAGAAACAACCGCTTCTACCAATCTGGAACTCTTTCTAGGTGTATGATGATGTTTTTGAGACTTCAACATGTTTTTTTATCAACCTAAAAAATTGATTCTTTGTAATTTTGTGGAGGAATTGTGCAGATTTTCGTTTTGAATGAAGAAGAAGAACACTGAAGATGGTGAGAGAGAAAAAGTTGAAGATGGTGAGAGAGAAAAGTTTTTTCTATGTAAAGGAGGAATGTGGGGGGTGGGAGGTGGGGGGGGGGGGGTGCCGTGTGAAAATTGAAAAAAATTCCTAAAAAAGTGTAATAGATAATTACAATTGATTCTCTAATATTAATGTTATTTCTCTTACTTATTAATTATAATGTAATTATAAAAATAATAACAAATTAATAAAATAAAATAAATTATATATTAAACTAATCTGTCATAACTTGTAATTAAAATGTTATAAGTAGTAATATAAAAAAAGTACATCTAAAGGTTGCAATATTAAGCCTTAAATATATATGTGGGGTGATTTTTCCATTTTATAATATTAAGGTTAAAACCAATAGTTTAGTCGAGGTTTGAACCAGTGTTTTAAAAGACTCTGAACTTGTCTTGGGGTGGGGTTATGGCAGAATGTGATTCATGTGTGAGGCTTAGTTGACTATCCTTATGTAGTATCGTATATTTACTATTTGGTAATATTTTCTTTTAAAAATACCTAGCCAAGTTTACCTCTTTAGTTTTTATTGGTCTTCATCATGTCTCAAAATTATCATATTTTATTATTTTGTTATTTGAAAATAATTATATTTTTATTCATGATGGAGTGATGTTTTTATTATAATACTAATAAGTTTTATTGATTATTTTCTTTTAAGGAGGTAAATTACGTAGGATAATAGTAATATATTTTTAGGATTAATGATTCTTTTATTATTTAAAAGTTAAAATATTAGAGTTGATTTGCGTCTCGTAATAATTTTTATATTTTAATATTATTTATACTTGTAAATTCATGTTAGAAGTTTTATTTTCAATGAATTTCCTTAATCATGTTTTCAATTATTTAAAACTATTGATATATTTTTATAATTTTATATTATTATATTATTTTACTTTATTATAAATTTAAAGATCCATGAGGCTTATGCCTCGCTCCTGCCTTTTAAAACACTAGTTTTGACCATTCTCCATTTTTGATTAACTGACATTGCTGGACTTTCCTTTACTTAAAGCCCTAAGCTTAGTCCTATGTTTTTATAAAATATGGGCTTTTGAATTAAGATTAGAACATTACGGCCTAGAGCTGCTCGGCCATGTACAAAAAATTTGGCCATTCTTTTATTTTTTGGAAAAGGATAACTCTGATTAATTATTAGAGGAAATTTATCGTTTTATTCTTTGATTAGATGATTAATATACGAAGCGAGATTTTCACTATTTACGTAATGTGTTCTAGTTTCTCACTCGCGTAGAGGTTATATCTGAGATACATCCTTGCGACACTTTCTTTTTTCCCTCTCTTGCTCCACTCTTTGCTTTTTTTTTCGTTTCTCTTCCTCTTTGTATCTGTGTGTATATGCGTTTTATACTCTACTCTTTTTATACCAATTTATATATGTTTTATAGTATATATGTATCAATTTTTAGTATCATATAATGTTTTCAGATACATGTATTCACTATCAAATATGCACTGATGTATCCAGTGTATATATGCATAAGTACATACTTGGAAGAATAAGATACAAGATACGTGTATCCCCTATTAAATGTGCATTGATATATCAACTACATCCGTGCATAGATATATACTTAAAGGAAGAAGATACATACCAGTTATATGTATCCAATATCAAATATGCATTGATATATTCAGTGTATCTATACATTGATAATTTCTAAAATTCTCTTATATGTTCTAAACATTTCACATCAATTCTTTTACATTTTTTCTGGTATTATATTTTAGGCTAAAAAAAGAGCAGGTGTTCGAAACATTCTATATATATCTTGCAGCAACAATACAAAGAGTGCATCTTAATAGGGAAATCTGCTAGGAAAAATGAAATCCTCAATGGATTATAAAGTTTTTAAAAACAATAGATGTGTTGAGTAGGTATACTATCTATATTTGCCTAGTTATATAATTTTTTCTAACTATTAATTAAATCAAAGTTGAGCATCGTGGATTAAAAATGGGGATCTAGTATCCAATCCATAACATCAAACATAGAACTCAAAGCCCGAACTAACTGATGCGCACACTGGTTCACTGATTTTTTAACAAAATACAGAGAAATAGAATGACCTTTTTACATGGATAAGCTATAGTAGACTTTTATTTATAATCTATAGCGATAAAATCTCTTGATCACCTATATATTGTTATTTGTGGGATTCGACCCCGATTTGTAGTTGGGAAAATTATAAATAACAGTATATGGTGCAATTAAAATGACTGAAGTAAGAATTTTTGTTGTGACTTTTAGACTCAGTGTTTGACTCTTTAAGTTAACTAAGTAGTCCTTTTTAGACTCTTAAGTAGTCTCTTTAGGCTACAAGTGACTTTTTATGAGTTTATTTATTTCAATTGGGTCTTGGATACATTTTTCACTTGAGTTTACATATTGTGTCATGCGTGGAAAGATTTTTATGAATTATTTTGTATTATTTGTGGTCTAGAACTTGTTCAGAATATGTTTTAAGGCGAAATCCTAGACTAACTTTATTTGAAAAATGATGTTAGGTCTTCCTTAGATCATCTTTGTGCCTTCAATTTTCTACCGCGGTTATTATCCCAAGTAAATCCCTTTTCAGCCTCTAACCTTTTCTTTGACCATCATTTTACAAGCATTTTCCTTTCTTTTTTCTTCAATTGATCTATCTTTTAACACCCTATCTCTCTAAAGAAAGTGCAAATATAGGCTAAAATTTTA
Source organism: Solanum appendiculatum (assembly GCA_018342035.1). Taxonomy (NCBI): domain Eukaryota; kingdom Viridiplantae; phylum Streptophyta; class Magnoliopsida; order Solanales; family Solanaceae; genus Solanum; species Solanum appendiculatum. The sequence goes on from JAGDQO010000428.1 coordinate 830,516, forward strand.
GGTTTGGGGGTGATTTTCCTTCTACCCAGCTCCCCGAAAACAACGTTTGACTTGCATGTGTTAAGCATATAGCTAGCGTTCCTTCTGAGCCAGGATCAAACTCGATGCTATGCCATTGTGGTAGCACGGAAACCGCCGAATGGGGGGCAGTTTTCATCTCATCTCTGGCAATGAACACTAACTGAAAGCGGCCGGGAATGAGTACCTATCCCTTACGGGAATCGAACCCGTGTCTTCGACATGAAAAGGTTGGAAAAGTTGTGACAAGGGGGTTGTTTAAAAGATGAAAATGTGTGATATAAAAGAAATAAATAAAAAATAAAAGTGAATCCTTCCTTGACTATTGTTAAAACGAAAACAAAAAAAGAAAAGAAAAGAAAAGAAAGAAGAATAAAAAGATGGAAATAAAGGGAAGATTAGGTGGTGAAATAAAAAATGAAAGAAAATGGTGAAAACATTTTGAAGGAAGTGTGCTTGTTATTTCAAATAGTAGTACTTAGGAAGGTTTTGAGTTACTATTCCTATAATTGTGTCAACATAAATGGAGAAATATATGCTTAATTTATGGCGGTTAATTTGTGAGAGTTTTAAAAAATTCCACTATTAATTCATTTTGTGACGTTTTATTCGAACTCCCATCATATAAATCTTCTTGTGGTGGTTTTATTATAAAAATTAGAAAATCGCTACAAGTTAGTATAATTTGTGGTGATTACCAACCCCCAAAAATTTGTTAAATTTGTTACTTTTAGGAATAATAATAATAATAATAATAATAATAATAATAATAATAATAATAATAATAATAATAGTAATAATAATAATAATAATAATAATAGTAATAATAATAATAGTAATAATAATAATAATAATAATAGTATTAATAATAATAATAATAATAATAATAATAATAATAATAATAATAGTAATAGTAATAATAATAATAATAATAATAATAATAATAATAATAATAATAATAATAATAATAATAATAATAGTAATAATAATAATAATAATAATAATAATAGTAATAATAATAATAATAATAATCATAGTAATAATAATAATAATAATAATAGTAATAATAATAATAATAGTAATAATAGTAATAATAATAATAGTAATAATAATAATAATAGTAATAATAATATAATACTAATAATAGTAATAACAATAATAATAATAGTAATAACAATAATAATAATAATAATAATAGTAATAATAATAATAATAATAATACAATAATAGTAATAATAATAATAATAGTAATAATAATAATAATAATAATAATAATAATAATAATAGTAATAATAATAATAGTAATAATAATAATAATAATAGTAATAATAATAGTAATAATAATAATAATAATAATAATAGTAATAATAATAATAGTAATAATAATAATAATAATAATAGTAATAATAATAATAATAATAATAAGAACAGGTTTGTAATACTAGCTGTGATAAATGTGATGATAATAATTGTGTTTGCGAAAATAATGAATTTTATAAATTGCAGGCTCAATTTCAAGATTTGAATGTTAATACTTTCACTGCTGATAATGTGATTGAATTATTGAAAGATGTTACTGATAATAAGCTTCGGGAAAAGATCATTGAATTAGCCTCGACAGGGTCTACTTCAGTATCTCAAAAAACTTTTGAAAAACCCAGAAGTTTTGATTATCAGCCTCCTTATTCTATAAACGAAGTTAATAATCGTTTGATGAAAAAGAGTAATGATAAAGTTGTGATAAGAGATTCTTCTTTCAATGATTTAAAAGAAGAAATTGAAAATTTAAAAAAAGAAATTAAATTGATTAAGCAGGATCAACTGGTATGCGATCATAGGATAACTCAGGTAGAGAAAGTTCATTCTTTAACTGAGGAATCTAATGATAAAGGGAAAAACGTCGTTGAAAACAATGAAGTTTTACCAACTGATCATTTTGAAAATTTGAATAAAAATGATAATTCTTTTCTAGGAATGATGCAAATCATTACTGCTCATAAATGGTATGTTAAATGTACTATTTTGATTGATAATAATTTCTCAGTAACTGATGTTGCTATGATTGATAGTGGTGCAGATGTTAGTTGCATTCAAGAAGGATTAATACCTTCAAAGTATTTTCAAAAAACTACTCATACTGTTAAATCTGCATCTGGGCATTCTTTGGATATTAAATATAAATTGTCTAATGTGAGTATATGTCAAAATAAAGTGTGTATTCCTCGCTTTTTCTTTTTGGTAAAAAATCAGTTATATCCTCCTATAATATTAGGGACTCCGTTTATAAATGCTATTTATCCTTTTTCTCATGTTGATGCTAAAGGATTTATTGCAGGAAAAGGTGATAAACAGGTTAAGTTTGAATTTATAACTAACCCTGTTTCTAAAGAGATTAGTGCTTTGATTGATATGAAACAAAAGCATGTTGATAATTTGCAATTTGAATGTTATAGCATGAATATATTTGAAACTATGAAATCAGTGAAAGGTCAAGAAAAAATCAAATTAATCACTGATCAACTATCTGTTGATATTTGTGCAGATCATCCTAGTGCTTTTTGGGATAGAAAAAAGCATATTGTCACTCTTCCGTATGAAGAGGATTTTGTGGAGGAAAATATTCCCACTAAATCAAGACCATTTCAGATGAATTCTGAACTTGTGGAATTTTGTAAAAAAGAGATTGATAATCTTTTACAAAAGAATTTGATAAAACCTTCCAAGTCTCCTTGGTCGTGTACAGCTTTCTATGTTAATAATGCTGCCGAAAAAGAAAGAGGTGTTCCCAGATTGGTTATTAATTATAAACCTCTTAATAAATTTCTGAAATGGATAAGATATCCTATCCCGAATAAAAGGGATTTATTATCTAGATTATATGATGCCAATATATTCTCAAAATTTGATTTAAAATCTGGTTATTGGCAGATTCAGATATTTAAAGAGCATGCTTATAGAACTGAGTTTAATGTTCCGTTTGGTCAATATGAATGGAATGTTATGCCTTTTGGTTTGAAAAACGCACCTTCTGAATTTCAGAAGATTATGAATGATATTTTTAATCCTTATATGGATTTTATTATTGTGTATATTGATGATATTCTTGTCTATTCAAAAACTGTTGAAATGCATATTAAGCATTTGGAAATATTTAAAAAGGTTGTTATTCAAAATGATTTAGTTATATCAAAACCAAAAATGAGTTTATTTCAAACAGAAGTAAGATTTTTAGGTCATTTGATTTGTCAAGGGAAGATAACTCCCATTCAAAGATCTATTGATTTTGCATCAAAATTTCCTGATGTTATTTCTGATAGAACTCAGTTGCAGAGATTTCTTGGAAGTTTGAATTATATTTCTCCTTTTTATAAGAATCTGTCTAGAGATTTAGCTCCTTTGTTTGACAGGTTAAAAAAGGATTATAAATCTCCGTGGACTAAGGAACATACTGCTTTAGTTCAATTTGTTAAACAAAAAATTAATGATTTGCCTTGTTTAACTCTTGCTAATCCAGCTTGGCAAAAGATTATTGAGACAGATGCGTCTAATATTGGATATGGAGGAATTTTGAAGCAAATTAATCCTCATGACAAAATTGAATATCTAATTAGATATCATTCTGGTAAATGGACAGAGGCTCAAAAGAAATATGCCACTGTTGCGCATGAAATGCTAACTATTGTTAAATGTGTTTTAAAATTTCAGGATGATTTGTATAATCAAAATTTTTTAATAAAAACAGATGCGCAAGCTGTTAAATTTATGTTTAATAAAGATTTTAAACATGATGCTTCGAAATTAATTTTTGCCAGATGGCAGGCACAGCTGGCTCCTTTTGATTTTGAAATTATTTATAAAAAAGGAAGTGAAAACTCCTTACCTGATTTCTTATCTAGAGAATTTATTCAATGAATTCTGAACATCTAAATATTTTTATTGAGCAAGATAGTTTATTAGCAATTTTGCAGGTGATTAAATTACCCAGAGATATTCAAGAAAATATTCTTGAAAAAATTATTAATAATATAATGCGTCAAGATATTATTGATGCAGTACGAGAATTGTTGATAGAAGAAAGAGATGAATTTATTTATGATTACTTATCAGAATAAATGTTTCTCTTTCAGAATGGAATCCTCGAATTATCGAGGAAGAGGCAGAGGAAGAGGTGGAAGATCATCCTCCCAAACAAAGTCATACTCGCAGACATCCTCATATGGATCATCGTCGCAAAGTTTCCCAGTTATACAAATGGGAACTAAAACATTGATAAATGAGAAGATTTCTCAGATATCGTCATCAGTACATTTGGAAGATATTCCAAAAGATCATCCGTTATATGCTCAATTACAAGCATATATGGAATCTCAAAAGAGAAAAGATACTTTCTCTTCTATAGCTCAAGAAGAAAATGATGATATCAAATCTTACGAAAGAGTAAGTAAAAAGGAAATGATATTTCCTGTT